>CAXKVR010000142.1:0-30190 GCA_964058845.1 Carex sylvatica
GCAACCAAAAAAACATCTCGAAATTCATTTTTGTGTGGACAATACTTCAGGACAATAGCTGGCATGAAATGAGAAACAACCATTTGGACAAAAACTCTTAATCAATTTTAGACAATGAAGCTTCTTTATCTCAAGTTTTGTGTAGGATAATTACTAATTAAGTTGGTGCATGCTAAATTACAAACTTATGATATCCATAGATTTAGCATAGCTTTGCCAATGTCACTAAGAGAGAGAAATATGTTCCGGTGCTAGCTACCTCTAAGATTAATTAAAGTGGTGTTTTATTTATCCAGAACAAAGGTATTCACTATCAATATTACCGACAACAATAATAAATAACAAGAATTATACCGTATTCTTCCTACTTGAACCAATCTTTTGGGTCTTCACTTCCTTTATCCAGCCCTCAGGTAATCCCTCTGCAGTAAGCTTGACCTGCTCTTCATTCTTATAAAAGAAAAAAACATTAATCGCATTAGTGCCTAATAGTATGAAAAAAAAAAAAAACACTAAGAAATGGTTAGAATTTAGGCATTAAGAAAATCATACATTATCACCAGGATTCCCTTCAATAGTGGGTTCCGAAAGTTGACCGGAGGTTTGACTGCGCAGACTTCTTTTCTAGGTGTCATAATAAAAATAACTGTCAGTAAGAATTTATCTAAAGGCTTCCAATTATGCATTGCAGTTGCCATCTAAAGACTTGTTCAGATATGATTAAAAATCCCTTAGGTTGAATTTGATTGAATTTCGGCCACCAAGCTGAAATTCAACCTCGAATCTACAGACAAGCACACTGTTGTGCATACCTAAATAATGGTTCAGCACCTATTTTGAAATCCTTTTGGCCATATCTCAATGTTTAGGCATCAATCAACAGTTAAGAAAGCTTCAAAACGGGCAAAATTGGGGTCAACTGGAACCAAAAATTCAGTATTTCTAGAAAAAAAAACTCAACAATTTGAAATCTAATAACCAAAAAGAATAATTTGAACACCACAGTTTGGCACCTGTGCTGTTGCTACAGGCTCCAAATTAAGCCCTTCAAATTTTTTCCCCTGGTGAGCAGACATCTCGCGACGAACTAACGGGTCGGGTTGTGCCCACCCCGCGAGATTTGCAAGAGGAAGAGATCGAACTGATGCGCCAGAGCAAATGATAGGTGGAGGAGAGCAAAAACCTAAGAGGAATAAATCAGGAGCAAAATTCGTACAGGTCGCGGTCTGGACTAGACCGGAGTATGCATATTTAAGAAAAAACAGGGTTAAATAACAATTGTGCACGTTTATTGAAAAAAAGTAAAGAGTCTGTACAGTGCTACAGCCTACAGGCGATACTGGCAAAGTAGAATTAGGATCGTTCGTTCCGAATTCGATCTCTAATGTAGCTCAAATTTATGTTTGAATCTGATCCGTTCGATGAGATTCGGACCTATCCGGTCAGAGATGGAAGGTAAGGGGTTCATTTAATATTCGTGCTGGAGCAGATCACGGTCCGGATCCAAACTTAAAGTTTGAGTCACTTTAGGTGAGTTGAATTCCGCAAAGTGGTTCGGACGGAGGTGGTTTTTACTTTGGGTTGGGTCGAGTCCGATCGGGTCTCATCTGGTGTTTGGTACATATTGACAGAGCTAATTTCGCTTCATGCAGCGCAACCTTAATTGCGAATGAAAAAGTAAATGACTAATACGCTGCTGAAGTGAAAATAGCTCTGTCATATATTCATCAAAGGGTGCTTGTGGTTCTCTGTTTAGTAGCTCTTAATCACTTCTTGCTATGGGCCATAACCAGAAATGGTGTATTTATCAGATCAGAACTCCTATAATAGCACGTTGAATAAAAGGGACTGAATGGTGTATCTGTCGAGACGATCTCAACCTTCCATCCAACAAATCCAACTGTTGTAAATTATTGTGTTGAATATAAGATATTATACATCTATTTTATGTATCTATACGTGTACAAATTTAGTTATACATTAATTCGCCACACACACAGCCACATAAAATTTGTAATATTTAAGTCTTCATTTTCCACGCGTTTTCTTACCTTTTTTTTTCCGCCTTCTTTTCGTTTTTCCTTCCCCGTCTCCCTTTTCCTTCCCGCCTCCATTTTCTTTTTCCTTTTCATTCCTGGAGAACCAAAAGTCCCTGCGCATCAGAGAGAGAGAGAGAGAGAGAGCGAGAGATGAGAAATGACGGAACAGTTGCCTAGGGTTTTGCGCCACTCTTACTCTCCAGCCGCAAAACCCTAACCCTCCATCCAGCGCCGCCATGGTACGACGTAGCATCTCTTTCTCGATCTAAGTCTCGCTCGTTTTTCTTATTCATTTTAGTTGCATTCTGTTTCTTATTTCATAATTCTGAGATCTCGATTTATTTATTTATTTTGCAATGCATTGTGTCTCATAAGCCATTTCAACTTCTCAGGCCCTAAGAAAGGTGTGAAAGCTCTAGCCGCAAAGAAGAAGGTTAGATATCTCAATCTTTTCTATTTATTTTTACCAAATTCTGCCATTTTTCTTCATTTTGTAGCAATCCTATAAGTGGCCACTATTTCCATTGACCATTTTTATTTTGGCTTATTAAGTGCTTGAGATTGTTTTTATGTTACTGGGTTTTATATTACAACAGTCAGCATTCATCTTTGGATTTTTCAGTAATTTGGGTTTTCAGAATGGATTCTGAATGTCAGTATGTTACAGAGGTATAATCATATTTTGTTCTTTACAAATCGTTTACTATTTGTACGTTTTTGTTATTTTGAATAATATATTGAAAATCATTTATCTGACTTTTAATTGAATTCTGAATTGTTATAAGAATCAATAGGTACAAATTAACTGCGAAAGTTTCAATCAGGTCAGATTGGTAAGATCAAGGAGGATGGTGGAGCAAACAAAAAGAAAATTGGGTCTCATAGTGGTAGTGTCCACACTCCACAATATAACAATTGAACCCGGTAGCTCACATGTATTCTACAGCTGTGGTGAAGACGGGTTAGTTCAACATGTACGTGTTTTTAGCATCTGATTTTCTTTGCTACTCTCTTTAGATTCTCTGCACTTTAAGGCTCTAAATTCAATTGATGTATACAAGCTAAACTTATTCATTGGATTGATTGAGTGATAATGTTGCTATATAGATTCAGAAGCTTAGTGCTTGTGCTTTTATTGGAAAGAATTCTAGCCAGTCCGAATTGAATTCAAGTGATCTGGTCATATAGGATCTTGATGCCACTATAATAAAGTAATATTTATTTTATGAGACTATTTATGTATGTCATGTTATCAAAGGATTTTTTATAAAAAGTTTGATTATGTACCAGTCCAGTTATGTACCCAAAAAGGGCAATTATGGTATTTGCTATCTTTTTGGTACCACACTGGTACGAGGTGTTATAAAGGGCAATCCAGTTATGTATCTAAACCGTCCGATCAGAATCTGCTGAAAAGCTGATTTGTTGTCATTTTCTCATCTCTTAAGTTTACTTTTATTGTCACTCCCATACAGATAGAGACACAAATATGACTGTAGTCCAACAAGAAGATTTGTATTGTATTTGTTAGTATCATCTTAGCACTTTGGGAAAATACCCACATGTTGTTGGTTCCAATTTTGTCTGGGCATGTATCTGTCGGTGCCAAGGCAATCAAAGGAATGCATACTTTCAGATGACCAAAGGAATCAGGCCCAGATAATGCAACATCTAAATTCTGAATATTTCATAATTGGATGAACTAGGAACTAAACAGTAAACTTTAATTTTTTTTTAGGAGGGGTAGTAGGAATTATGAAAGAAGATCAATCTCTTACCAGCAAATACTGGGAGCCAAGCTCTAATGCCAATCCAGTGAGGCACTGTTTTCTTTAGATTTTCCTTTAGTTAAATATTTAGATGTTTTGTGTTTTTCAATTTTACGTACTAATTGTTTCAACTTTGCAGAAATTGCAACATCCAATTTTGGATAAACTTTTCATGTGGTCTCTGGCTTGTCTTGGTGCCTCTACAATGGATTTCTCCCTATACTTTTTGGGTATGGCTTCTTTTCAATCTACATATTCGAATTTATGTGATGTATTTTCTCCAATAGGAACGGTTGATTGGCTAGACAAATGACCTTGTTAATGGCTTTCTGTGATAACATTGGAAATTATCATTTACACAACAAAACAAAACAAAACCAGTAAAAAATTATTTATGTGAACATAATTAATTTTTTTATTTTTGATAATTATTTATGTGAACATAATTAATTTTAGGACTTGTATGCAACTCAAACATAAATTATCATTTACTCAAGAGATTACTCTGGTTTGAAATTTTTCTCTTTACAATTAGCATTTAAATTTGTATATAAGATTCCTTTTATTAATTTCATATTGATTTTCGAGGATTAGGTTCAGATTTCTTCTGGAGAGAGAATTCATCGAATATTGTTGACAAGGATGAAAGTCATATAAAATTAAAATTTTGGTTTGTAGGCATTTACTTATATTACCTCAATAGTAAATTATTCGGCTGAATTATTTTATCAAATATTTTTTATGCTTTCAGTTTGATCCATCAAAAGCTTAAGAAGCTCGGTCCAAGTTAAGTTTGCGCATGCAAGCATTTGTACTCTATGCATTGGAAATGATCTGTCTAATTTATTCAAATCTTGGTGCATAATATTTTATAGGCTTATAGGAAGACCCTATGGTTATAAAATTTCGCCTAATTTTTTTATGCACGGCCTATTTAAGTTGTATAGTAGATATTTGTAGTCTTAACAAAAAGTTCCCTTTATGAACTCCTATTTATTTACTTTAAACTTTTTTTTTTGTGAACCAACAGTTGGTGGCACCAAATAGATTGACATATAGCCACCATTTAAGCCTAGAAAGAAAGAAAGTAATTGATTTAGTGAAAACAAAATAATGTTGCAACATTGCTTTATTAACTAAAGTATATAAATGTTTACAGTATAAAATTAAGAAATTATCGAGTTTCACGCCCCCATCAAGGAGAGTTTCGCTAATTGATAGAGACTTATAAGGATGACCCACATCCCTATCTTTACAATTTGAACTCCAACATTTTCATCTGATTTCTATCTGGCAGTCTCTGCCATGTAATGTAAATTTAACCAAAAAAAAAAAACATTTTTATCTGATTTGTGCAGTTAATACATCTATCACCCAAGGATACGCGGATTCCACCTTCCATAAGCACTAAATACATTTAATTTTTAGAAAAAAATATAAGATTGATTATAACCTCCAATTCTTTAATAATTGATTTTCAATTTTTAGAGAAGCAATCAACTCTATCATACACATACTTTTATGCACCATGACTTTGTGTGACGATTAACTATAAGGAGAGAGTGAGAGAAAAATATTCCACATAAAAAAAATTCACACTCGTATAATTAAATTTAACAAATCCATTATAATACAAATATCACATTTAAAAAAAAAATCAAAATAGATTTTCAATCCCCACAACAATGTGTGGGCCCTTAACTAGTCTTAATTTATGTTGCATTGATGCTTATCCAACGGTTTATTTTATCCAATCATAATTAGGGTGTACATGGCGAGGAATGAAAGGTAGAGGAGAAAAAAAAATGATGTTTATTTTATTTTGGAATTCTAAATTTAAGAAAGTGAAGAAAAATTAGTCAAGAATAATAACATTTTTTTTTTAAGATTTGTTCTCCTTATTGGTTATTTCTTTTATTCTTATTTTTTTTCTTCACAAATCGGGAGGACTCGAAACATAACATACTCGGATTGTGATTGCATTGTAGGTTCTATTCTATCATGCAATTATAAACTTGATTAATTTTAAGATTTGTTCTCCTTATTGGTTATTTCTTTTATTCTTATTTTTTTTCTTCACAAATCGGGAGGACTCGAAACATAACATACTCGGATTGTGATTGCATTGTAGGTTCTATTCTATCATGCAATTATAAACTTGATTAATTTTTTAGTGTATAAAAATAGTACTACATGTGGGGAAAAAATATATTTTTGAAAGATCTTGCTTTTCTTTTGAAACTAGTGGAATCTTTTTAATAAAAAAAAAATTACATTTGATATTGTTATTGGACTGAATGAATGTTTATTAGAACTTAAGTGCATGCATTTTTATATACAGGTACACTAATCTAGTCTAAGATTCTCCACTAGCTGTCATGTAAGTTTGAATAACTTAAAATATTGACAGTTATTTGAAGTTCATGTACTTTTAATAACATATACGATTGTGAATTTCTCTATTTTATTAAGCAAACATATGATTGTACATTTCACACTAAATTCATGTAAACACATAAACTATTTATGAAATCACATGAGTATTGTTTTATCATATTTAAAGTGTGGCGGTCCATTACTATTTGTATGACCTATAACTTTTAAATAAGTACATACGGCATAATTACCGAGAACTTAAAAT
The DNA here is from genome assembly GCA_964058845.1 of Carex sylvatica. Taxonomy (NCBI): domain Eukaryota; kingdom Viridiplantae; phylum Streptophyta; class Magnoliopsida; order Poales; family Cyperaceae; genus Carex; species Carex sylvatica. The sequence goes on from CAXKVR010000142.1 coordinate 6,450, forward strand.
CCCGATAAGTATATTGATAAAAAGATCATGACACCCAAGTAATATAAAAAGTATACTGAAATTTGAAAAAATAATTAATTAAAGTAATAAACGATCTTATTAGTTGTTATGCAAAATGGTTATTATAGAGATAATAGAGAAAATCAATTATAAGAAAGTAATTGTGAATTATAATTCTAAATTTCTCTAAATATTATGAGTTATGATCATTATTTTGTGTTGTACTTCAGTGCAATTGAAGTAATGTATAATTTAGGAAGTGTTGACTTAAGTTATTTGAGTCTTGAAATAATAAAATTAAAATAAATAAAGTAAAAAAACTTCATATCAGTATAAATGGAGGAGCTAGCGAAACGAGAAGATAAGAGCACTGCTTTTTTTATATTTCACAATTTATTTTATTTCAAATATGTTCTTATCAATTGAATTTTTATTTGAACATTTTTTTTCTAAAGTTCAATTTTGTGTCATTGCCCGAAAGCCGTATAATAAAAGTAATTAGACAGAGGAGAAATGTTTGGAGAACCGTTAGTCTTTTGTATTCCGAGCCAGTAAATTATATATATTTTTTAAACTTCATTTTGATAAAATTTATTTCATATTTTATTGATATTTTTTCATTGTTTATTATAATTTCATTATCTTTTTAGTTAAGACTCAAATTTTGATTGAATCGTAGAGTCTATGCTTTCGTGCCAAATTTGCAATTATAAATATTGACCGAATATTAAAAATAAAAGAGAAATGTTCTGGTACCTCGAGCCATCATATCCGAGCACGTCCCCCAAGTAGTTTAACAGAAAAACCTTTCAATATTGTCTAATTTTTATTTTCAGCGCTAATATCCAAACATTTAAAGCTATGTTTATAACATTTTAAAATGTTACTCGCAAGCATATAAACCTCTGTCTGAAAGCATTTTTAGATAGTTTTAACTCTCAACTATTTTTGTCTTCAAGCCAAAAAAGAAAAGATTCTTTTCAACCACTATTTTTTATTTTTTTCTCTGATCATTATAATTTATTTTTTCGATGATCCGTGATAAATTTTACGAATTAAAAATACGAACATTTTATCTTTCAAATAAGATCCATAAAAAAATACTTTTGAGTAATTTTAAAGTCATTTATTTTTTTTTAAAATAAAACTCATGAGCACTTTAAATTTTCAAGTTTTTAAATCTCAGTCTACAACTATTAAAATTTTCAAAAGCTTTGTACATAAGTTTTATATGCTTTGTAAATGCAGTGTTATTGTTGAGGTTTATATGCTTTGAAGTGTTATTGTTGAGGTTTAAATTCTTTGTACATGAGGTTTATATATTTTATTCTAAAGATTTAAAGTGTTATTAATGAGGTTTATATGCTTGTAAATAGATGTTTAAATTATTTTGAAGTAAAATATAAAAAAAATGAAAGTCACTGATATTTAAAGTGGTAAAAAAAATTACGACACAAATATAATTCGAAAGTTATTCTTTATAGATCTCATTTGAAAGAGAAAATTGGATAAAAAACGTTCATATTTTTAGATTCGCAAAATTCATCAAGAATCGTCGAGAAAATGGATGTGAATGATCAGAAAAAAAAAGCAGGTGAAATGAATCTTTTCGTTTTTGGCTTGAAAACAAAAGTAGCTAAGAGACTATACAGATTTAGAATTTTAATACTTGCAAATGGAGGTTTAAATGCTTGTGAGTAGCATTATAAAATGTTATAAATAGAGTTTTAAATGTTTAGATATTAGCACTGAAAATTAAAGTTAGATAACATTGAAAGTTTTTTCTATTAAACTACTCGGAGAACAAGCTCAGATATTTTATTTGAGATACAATTATCAGGTTCCTAAAAAAATAGTTAATGTGGGAAGAAACATTTTTTTAAAGATCTTGCTTTTCTTTTAAAACTAGTGGAATATGTTTTATGTATAAAAACTAATATTTGAATATTAAATACAATCATACAACCATAATAATTAATTGAGCCCATCGACTCTAATTCCTCCCTTTTATTGTTATTGGACCGAATGAATATTTAATAGAATTTAAGTGGATGATTATTTTTATATGCATAAAACACGAATCGATTCTGTCCGGTAATTTTGAACAGTTGACAATATCAACAATTACTTCGGCCATTTTTATTAATATTCTTAAAAAAAACAAAATTTTAAAAATATCCTTTGATTTCATTTTTTTTTATAAATGCTCCGACCGCCTGAGCTTGAGAAGGCCCAAAACACCAAGCGGACCGTCTGAAACAGAGGCGGGTCAAACCCCCAAGCAGACTGCCCGTGGGACAGGCGGTCCGTTATACATAGTAGACCGCTTCCCTGCAGGCGGTTTGCTATGAATCCCTATAAATTCCGTTTTTTTCTCTCCTGCCCATTTCATATTGTTAGTCTAAACATTCCAACCGATACCCTGCACGTGTACAGTAATCAACGAAGGGGAGAGAGATGTGGCAGTGGAGAGAGGGTGGTGAGGCGCCGGCCGGCAGACCACAGGGCGGAGCAGCAGGTGGAGAGGGGTTTTTATTTTATTTTTTTGCTTTGTGCCAAGCGAAGAGAAATGAGACAGAGAGGTAGAGAGCGGGGCAGGTAGGTTTAGTAGGTCGGCCTGAGTGGGGGGGGGGGGGGGGCGGTCTCCTTGACCTATGGCCCGTCTCAGAGTGAGGTGGTTTGCTGGATTTCTGAGTTGCCGGAGGGGCAGTGGTCAGGACATATTTAAAAAAAAAAATCAACTTCGGAGTTATTTTTAAAATTAAGTTTTTGGGAGGTATTAATAAAAATGGCTGCAATTATTTGAAGTTCATGTATTTTTAATAACATATATATATATAGCATATACGTCTATGGTTAAATAAATGAGCAACGACTGGTCAACGAATAATTCACAAGTTAAATTTTGATATTTTAAATATTGATCTATATTCACTTATTTAACGAAAAAAATATTTCAAGTCCATGTATTTTTAATAACGAAAAAAAATCTCTATTCACTTAAAATTTATCAGCCATCAGTATTGAGATGATGGCATTAGTGCTGCTGTGTGGGACCTTCAGTGAGTTTTTTTTTTTGCTTTTTTCAATTCTAATTTGATTAATTAATTAATTAATATCTCTGCATGGGGACTTTCAAAAAGAGGAAGTGTAATGGAAGGAAAAGAACAGAAAGAAAGTAAATTCCTCTTCTACATTTCAAATAGGAGGTGAACAAAATCATCGAATTTCTATATACAGTTTATCACCGAATTCAGATCCTCTCCGGTATTGTAACAGAGAATCTTTTAGAATTATTGGATCTGGACCGTTCATTTTAACTTGGCACAAATCTCAAAGCCCAATAATACTGCCCCTGTTCTAGCCCGAATCTCAAAGCAGTTGAGAGTCTCAAACTGTAAAGTGAAGAGAATCTTTTACAATATTGGAGAGGATACTTGTCCATTCTTCTCCATTCTCCTCCGTTTCTTCTCATTTTTATTTTTATTTTGGACCAACTAGACGTCTCTGGTCAGACTCGGTAATAGACTTGTTTCCGTTCCCCCGGGTCTGAAGTTGACCCTCAGTATCTACATATTACTCGATTGCTTCTATATAATACGTAAACTAATTAAATATAATAATTTATTAATTCTTATTTAATTTCTCAGACACTAGCACACTAATTATTAAAAAATATTAATCATAATATTAAAATTGTCTTATAGATTGATTCAAACATGAGAATAAAACCATATTAGATTATTGTTAAAACTCTAAATTACACGTTTATATTTATTTACAAACTTCAAACTACATTTCCTTTTTATATACTTTATTGACTATATTTTTGTATTTACTCGAAAAGGCAATATGAGTATATGTAATTATTTTCTAATATGGAAATACGTAATAGTTTTGTATTAAAAAACTATTTTAAGTTGAAATTATAAAAATTAATTCACAGTGATTAATTACAAATATTAGATTCACTTGTAAGATATTATGATTTTTCATGACCAATTGGGCTTCCTATTCTCACAGGTTGTTAAAAAACCACTAGAAAATTATGAAAGAAAAGGGGCCCTTAAAAGTCCGCAAAATAGGAATAAAGCAAACGATCAACTTAGGGCTGAAAGCCTGGAATTTACTACCAATGAATGGTGATTTGGGCTTAGAGCCTCAAACAAATGGGGGCGGTCCGATACCCAGTCGGAGCCGTAAGATCTGTATTAATATTCGTGCGAACTTGATTCACACGAATATTATTGTGTATGCGCGAATTTTGGTGCTGATCGGACGGGTACGATCTGACAATGGATCAAGTTGGTTCGATACCCATCGAACCGCCCTCGATTGCCAAGTAGGAACTTCTCTCTCCACCACCAGTCGCAAAATCTTCGAAACGGGTAAAAGTGTAAACAGAACAGTATTTGCTTCATGCAGCTCACGGGTCATTTGAAGCGCGGTTTTGGCTCCATTGTCCGTGAGCTGCAGGAAGCAAAGATTTCTCTGTCAATATCTTTACCCATTCGAAACCCTCTTGCACAACGCCATGTCAGAAGAAAAAAAATCTCAAGCAAACACAACCATCTCCATAAAAGAAGATGCACAACAGAGGAGATAAGAAAGCACGCTCTCTCTAACCTACATATTGCTTCAAAATGCCACTCCGTTTTCAATTCCTTTCCATCTCTCAGTTTTCACTTCCTCAGTCTTCTCATTTCAATTCCTATTTCTTCCCCAATTCATCCTTCAATGCCTCTTATAATCACCCCAACAAAACGCTGAGTGGTAAGTTCTCTTTTGAGTTCTTTAGCTTTTGTGATTGTTAGTCGAGGCTTAATAAATAGCCCAATTGAGCATTGAATTGGCCAATGGTTGCAAAAAATGAATTTTGGATTATAGGAAAATGTTAAGCTCTTTTTGGTTTGCTGCAGTTACAGGATGGAGAAAATGTAAAAGGAACAGTTTTGTTATAAGCAATGCATCATCAAGCTCCACAAATGGTGTTCCAGAAAATGCGCACATCAAGAAAAGGTAAAAAAATGTGCCATTTTGATACCGACTGTAGAGTGACAAGTGTGGTACCATCCACGGATTTATACCCTCGAATTGCAATACTAAACATGTCATGCTGGTATTATAAATGCAAAATATTATACACCATATGCAGTGTAGTTTTGGGGTTTTGAAAAAAGAAAAAAAGAAAAAATAAGAACAGTATGAATGGTTCATTTTTGGATAAGTACGGACCGTAGTATTGGCATTTTTCCTGAATTGTAGATATCACATATTTACACTTTAATGCTTAGATGAAAATTTTGAACAAAAGGGTGATTAATTTTCTAATACTCTGATAGAAAAATAATGGAGCATGTTTTCCTTCTGAAAGCAAAAGGGGATATAAGCGAGGCCGAAGAAAAAGACATGCTTGATTACCTATACACTTCTCAGTATCACATGAGCGGAATTTTAGCCATCTCATTAGGTGAGTGTATCTATGCATTATTAATCTTTAAAATTATTAATAGAGTGATGCTATGGTACTTTGCAAATGTGGATCGCTCTGTGCTATGGATCCATATCTCCGTTTTGTAATCTCATAGTTGATCCGAGCTGCTTAACATATCTCCATATGGAAATGTTCGAAGACCAAATTTTGCATGTTTTAGAAATTTTTTTACTATTTTTTTAAATAGGTAGAAAATCATAATTTTCGGATGGTTCAAAATCTTTAGATCAGGTGATTTTCTACCTATCTAAAAAAGAGTAAAAAGATTAATAAAAAAAAAATGTAATTTTGTTTCTCCTAGTAGATTTTTATATGGGGATCATTTTGAATAGTTCGGATCGATTGTTTGAACTTTTTTAATGGAGATATTGATCCATAGCATGGACCATTCTGCGCTTTGCAAAGTACCACAGCCTCACTGTTATTAATATGTAGTTGGTACCACAAAAGGATTACTGTACTGCATACTGTTAATGTGTTATGTGTTAGCTACAGTGCTGATTACCTTTGTTGTGAATTGGCAAAATTGCAATTTCTTTCTTTAATGTGCTAATCTAGATGTTCTTTTCTCTTGAACCTGTAGTTCAAACTAATTAGTATATTATCTATTTATGCAAGATAAATTGGTTCTGAATTAAATGTTTTTATCTTTAAGGGCGCATCGAAGGCCCAAATGCAGAGAACTTCACACACGGTGTTTATATGCGTTTCCAGAGAAAGGAAGACATTACAAAATTCTACAATAGTGCTTTCTATTCTAGAGTTCTTGAGGAGCACGTGAACCCAATTTCCTATGTATGGCCCTCGTTTTGCATGTAATCACCTTTACTTACGTTTCTCTCTCTATGTTAATTTTTTTCTTTCATTCGATTATCTAGGAGCAGGCCAACGTAATATATGTATATATTTTATTTTTATTTACTTGTAGGGTTCAGTTTGTGTAGACTTTGAGTCCGAGGTAGAAGATGACATAATACCGATATTCCGAAGAGGAGAGGTATTTCGAGTTTAATTTAATTCTATTTTTTGTACATAAATTATCCTCGTGCTATCTGTTTTTTTGTATTTAATTTTATTTGGTTGAATTAGGACTTCAACTACGGCATGGAATGCATTATTCTAATATCTGCTTTGGAAATGGCACCAAGAGAAGCCATAGAAGATGCACTCGATTCTCTCCAGCATTTGATTTCGGAATACAAGTCCTTTATTGTTCAAGCCACTATAGGTACTTCAAATAGAAAAGGTGGTCTCAGTTCTTCTCTGGTTTCAGCTAAGTATACATTACATGATTTTTCCGTTTTATTATTTTCAGGTACCAATCTTAACTCCAAATATAGTGAATACAGCCATGCTGCAGTAATACGTTTTCCATCTCGTAAGTTGCTTATCTTCTTTCTTCCTTTGCAGTTACTGCTAATTAATTTTGTATATTTTTGTTCATAATCTTTTCAACTTATCTTTTGAAGGAGAAGACTTCGTGTTTTTCAAAGAAAGCAAGGATTACAAGGATGTAAGTTTTCTTGTGTAATATATTTTGTTAAATCATTTTCCATTTCAATTATTAACATACATTGTGAACACAGATGTGGAGCTTGAAATTTCAACCCGTCACCAAAAAGTCGCTTTTGGTACATTACTCGGTCGATCCCGTCGGTACAGAATTGATGTGATGTTTGATTTATAGAAAAAGAAAGAATTGTAAAAAAGTTTCTATAACAATATAGTCTCAACTATTGTATACAGATAATGACAATTATCAAAGAAAAAAAAAAGCATACAGTTTCAACTATTGGATACAGTTGAATGACAATCATTGAAGAAATTTCATCTTTTATATTATTTAGTTTTCTTGTTGTTCATGCTCTTTTCTCTTCCTTTATTAAAACTTTTATGGGGGAATTTCATGTATACCCTTCGAAAACTTATAAATTATGTATTTACCCCTATGAAACACATGATATCATATTTATCCTTCTAAATTTTAAAAACTTATAAATTTACGCAATTAGTTGTCTTTTCTATAAAAACTCATTATAAATTTATAAAGTATCCCCCAATCCATATTTTAAAATTTTATAAAGTATCATTTTATCATTTATTAAAAAATTAAAAAACACCTAACATGTTTAAGAGAAATATGTAATTCGAAGTTTTTGAGGGTATACATGAAATCCCCCCTATTTTATAGAGACACTTGGTGAATGTGGGGACCTCTATGGGGCTGACTATGGCATGTGAAATGATCATAGTTCTCTCTTTTACATTTGGACTCATGTGAGCAATGTGCTGATTATATTAATTAATCATACCAGTAGGGTTTTAACAACTATATTAGAAAATTCATTGCATTGACATTAGTCAGTGCTTTATTTTTTATATTTTGATGAGTGTCTATACAGTACTTTGACTGGAATCTTTGAAAGCATTGGTTTGACTAATCTCTTTGGTAACATTACTATTTACAGTCCAAATCCCTTTTTATTTTATTCTACCCCAAACCAATGAAATCCCATTCTTTCTGTACGAATCTCAAAGCACAATATCCTGGTACCTTAAATTCCGAATAAAATGAAATTATTCAACATATTTGAAAAGAATGTAACCTGACTTTAGATAAAATGAAATTTTATTTTCAGATATCTCATGAATACGAACTCCAGACCAATGGAGCCTGTTACTGGTACAGTGATATGAAGCAGTTGTTGTTACTATTTTTCAAATTTCAACTTTGGATAAAAAAATGAAAACTGGAAATTACTTGATGACATCATCATTAGTACTATTATGCTTTTATTGATAAGATCTACATACAACTGTGGTAAAGATCTGGCATTACCTGACCTGATCAGAGGTCAGGTTTCAGAAAACAAAAATGACAAAATATCATTAGTAGAGATGTTCAAATAGTCAGTATTTGTTTGTATGTACAAAAGTTGTGGAGCCAACACATGGCTTCCTCACGTCCCATCCCGGTTCAAATGGATCATGTGATTACGTAAACAGAGTCTGTATTCTCTGACTCTCTGTGGCAATTATTATGTGGTAAAATACTGGGACGTAGGTTCAATGGACTACAAGATCGTCCGATCTGTGCATTTTACTTCAATATTCGTACTCGTCCGGTTTAATTTCTACGTGCACGGATTTTAAAGTGAATCGGATGGTTGTGAAACCCATCGAACTTATGCTCATTAGACCTACTATGATCTAGTGGTAAAATGGGTACTGAATACTACTGATGTTTCGAGTAACGAGGGTTGTCAACAAACAGAATCAATTTGAGCTCGACAAAACTCAAACTAGGCTCATATCAGAACAATTCGAGTCTGATTCTAGACAAGACGTGTCTTTAGTTGCTCTTTAGTATTGTGAGTTGCGTATAGAGTAAAGATTTCTGTCAATTTGATATTGTGAGACACATATAACTCACAAGTCAGAAAATAATTTCATTTCATCTTCCAACAAGTTTGGTCATTTCATAGTTGACACAAAAAGTGATAGTGAGCCACATAAATCAAGCTTGAACTCATTAATAATAAACTGAGCCAGAATCAAACGAGCTACGAGCTAGTAGTTTATTTGCCAACCCTACTTCCAGCTAAATCTGGATGAAACCCTGTTCTAGACTTGAGAATTGTTACATCAAAGCATACAGAGAAAATGATTACAAGAACTGAACTCTACTAAAACAAAACAAAGTCTGGTGAGCATTTATTTCCAGATAAAGCTATAGTCAAATCATTGTCCTCTTTGATCTTCTTACGTACCACCGCAATTATTTAATTCAAGCTTTTAGTAACAAATTTGCTCTACGTTTCCTCAAATTATTAAATTAATGCATACTAATCGGAAGTAAATTAATGCATGTAAGAGTACAAATTCAGTAGAAAAATATTGATAAAAAGAGTTTTTTGGATCAAAATTGAGATTAAACAGGGAAGAATTCAACAAAGAAGGTCTAAAAATTACTTTAAACTTGGACTATCAACTTTTTAGGAAATAAACTTTTTTTTTTGAAGGTCAGTAGAACTGACATTTCATTGATTAATAGGAAAAAAGTTATTTACACAATTTAGGAAATAAACTTGAAAGTTAATAAAATGGAATATGCAAAAATTATCCATCATGTATACAATTAAAAGTAACAATTAAGATGTCTTTTAGAGTTAGATTAATTTGTACGCCAATATGAACTTTTCTTTTTTGACAATTTATGACAGTACCTTTAATTGATGGAGGACAGCTTAAAGACTTATAGTAGAAACTGTCTCTTTGCCACAAACAAATATGCCCCACATATCATTTGGGTTGGTTGGTTTGAGGTGTTTATGTGCGAAATTTAGAAATTTAAAAATGAAATGAAATATATGGTAGAATTAGATTTGAGAACACTGAATTAATAAACCAAAAATTCAATTCTGATAGAAAAATAAAAAAGAAATATGATCCATCTGGTAACTTATTACTGTATATATAATGCTCCACCGATCTACCTGACAAACACAAAATCGGCCCTATATATAATTTCCCTATACAACATAAAATTAAGAAAAGAAAACAAAAATATTCCTAATTACACTTTTTATAATCTCAATTGTGTAGAGGGTTTGGACCTTGAGGCACCAGTCTCTTCGACTCTCCAATTGTGGCATTAAATTCTCCTCCTTTGTGTGTTTTTGATGAAGAAACCTCTTTATCAGTACCAGTATCAAAGCTTTGTTTCATGAGATCTTTTTCAATTGTTCTCCTGCCATGGCGAAAGCTGGTCACTGTTGACACTAGTAGGAGTGTGGAGAGAAGCACTAGTGGTAAATGGAAATTCTTGCAATTCATGCTAATGCAAGAGAAGATAGAAAGAGGTTATAGAGGAAGAGAGAGAAGAGAGAGAAGAGAGGAGAGAGGAAGACAGCAAAATGAGATATGGTTGAATTTTGTCTGTATACTCAGGAGGCAAGTTATTTAAATTCATTATAAATGTTGGGGTTCCCACCTTTGGCAAAAAAAATAGTTGTGATGTTAAAGTTGGTAATACATTTTTTGAAATTTGTATTATTCATTATGTCATGTCATCACAATCATTTGAGAAATGATAATGGTCGCCAAAAATAAGCATCCTTTATTGCCTTCAACTAATACTTAAGCTATGTCTGATTTTGACGTAAAATAGATAGAATAAGAGATGAGCTAATATGCAGTAAATTACAATTTTTTTTCTATATAAATTAAGTTATTATATATTTACTTCATATGTATGATATACTGTCATAGGCAATGAAATATTCATTTCTTATCTTACTCGGTCAGACGGATTAATTTAAGCAATAGGTTAAAGTTTAAATTATCAAACAAAATGTAAAATATAAAGAATAAGATAAATAAAGCAATTTAATCCTCATTTACTTTACTCCACAGTCAAACATTAATATATCTGCTCTAAGATATAACTAATTTTCTTATACCGGCTTACTTCTTAGTTTAATTATTTAAAATCTTTTTGACTAAAATTTGATTTTTTGTATACACTCTAAAATTTTGATATTAAAAAAGAAAGAAAGAAATAAGTTGTCATAAAAACTAACTAATGAGGGACACATATAGCATATTTTGTATTCCACACATATCATTCGAATTGTTGGATGTTGTTTGCAATATATATATATTAAATTAATTAGCAAACTATAATTTCAATATGTGTTTGACCATAATTTAATTATATATAGATTTCATCCGTGTAGCCTCTAGGGAGGAGGATATCAAAAAGCCTAAATATCATTAACCTTGGCATCTTTGTTTCTCGTCAAATCTACCAATCAATCTTTCGTCGCCTATATATATATATATTAATTTAATTAATTGATCTACAACATTTTTCTCCCTTGTAATAACTAATGTGAAAAGACCTCCAATAAAAAGCCTCGTCATGGTTTCGTGGCATTGACTCCTGCAACTTCTTTTTCATTAGCATTAATTATTGAAAGCAAATAACAAGCCGACTTATTAGGTTTATACTTAATATAATTTCATAATCCTTGTAGAATTTGTAGCGTAAAATTTAGAAAATTAAGCGCGATTTGTATTTTATAAACCATAATTAAAAAAAATCAGAAGTCAGGGAACCAACATGAGTGTTTTTTTTTTTTTTTTTAACAAAAAATCATAAGTACTGCATGGACTATTTGGTACGTCCCTACTAACCGTGTGACCTTCCGTAGAATAACCTAGTGCTATTCGGTACAAGATTTTTTTTTTTTTTTTTTAGTTTTCACTGCCATAATTATGTGGCGAATTCGGGTTGGGACCAAATAGTCTATTCGGTACATAGAGGATATAGATCTTCTGTGGACCCTTTCAAATAAAAAGATAAAATTGGGAGGTACCAAATGAATTATTACCCTTAGATTTAAATAGAAAATACACTTATTGGGTAGTTATGGTTTTTATATAAAAAAAACCCTATCATATTGGTTTTCTAACTTGTGATTTTTTAATTATAGTTTGTAAAAAAAATCCTCCTCAGTGAGCACATGTCTTCTTTCTTTTGCTTAAAATAAGTGCATGCATCTTTTGAGTCAACAGTTTTAGTTGTGTTGTATGGATATGTATTTGAAAAATCATGAAAAAATTTGCAGAGCATTTATATTAACCATTAACTTTAGGTAAGTTTAATAATTTGTTCTAAATTATTTGTAATTTATTGGAGATGGAAATTACATTAGATGGCAAAAAAAATGTGAAAGGAGTATTCAAGTCTTTACATAAAATAACCTATATTTTATTCATATTAAGTTTTTATTCTTAATTTTATTTCTTACCGAAACAGGTATTTCTTAGGAAAAATTAAATTTACCATTCACTTTTAAGAAGTTGCTGAAGGGACACTGTATTTTATTCCGAACAAAGTATATTATTACAAAAAATATTTATTCTAAAGTATCGGAATTCTAATTTTGGGCCGAGAATTGGAGCATTAGTTTTGGGCCGATAATTGGAGTATTAGTTTTGGGCCGAGAACTGCTTGCATAGGCCGTGAAGTAATAAATCTACATAAATCTACATAAATCTATGCCTCACAAGACTTCCCCTATTTTGAAGATATTTTTGGACCGAAGAAACGTGTCCGGATCCCTAAAGTAACTCAATTTTTGAATTTTGGATCAAGACTATCTAATTTGAGTCCATTGTTTGAAATTACTTCTGAATTCGAATCCATCGCTCAGAATGTGTGCGCACCACTTTGAAATGAATTTTTATGCATTCGAATCAAATGGTTCCGATCTAAAACCCAAAAAGTACTTCACTGTATCAGAATTCCAAAGAAACAACGTGAACATATATTTTTTTGAACAAGTAGGCAAGCTAAGCAATCATTAAAAAAAAAATAGCCTGAATTAATTAATACTTCTTGTCAGTTTTATATATAATTGATTGCTTTATATATGTATCTTCTCTAAGGGTTTTGGTTCTGATTTAAGGAGATAATTGAAATCCTTGCTTGCCAGAAATTTTGATGGGATATATATACGTACTAATCGAACGAACCTGATTCTATCGGTATACCGTCGCGGTATATCCTTGGTTGCTCTATACACGTGGCAATCAAACGTGATTCTCCCTTCAAGCCTTTCCGAAGGACTTTGGAGTACTGAGATTTTCTGTCCGAATATTTTCTACACCGTAAGATTTAATTTTTATCACGATTGCTTTCATTAACGTTTTTCGTTTGGGGAAAAAAAAAATAGACGTTCTTTTCGGAGAAATTTGACAAACTAACACACTTCTGTGGGACCCACCCATGTTAAAGTTTCCCTTCCTCTCAATTTACTCTCATTATTTGCATTCAAACTTGTGATAAAAGATTAAAAGATGTGTTTCTCTAGATCTCCGTTGCAAAGAGAACATAACATCCAGTTAAATGTCTCAATTTGTCAAAGCATACTTGTGCGTTCTGTTTATCCTTTTCAGTTCTTGCATATGCTGTTTTGACTTTTTGTAAAGGTGACATGTCTATTATTGTTTCTTTAATTAATGTTGTGCTTGTGTAATTACACAGAATTGTAATAACTGTATGCAGTTATCGGACGGACAAGGTACCGTCAAGCGATTAATCAGAAATAATCAGCCATAATAAGAAATAATCGATTGATTAATCGAAAAAATCCGTGACAGTTTGGTTACCGCCAACGACTAATCTACCGATTAATCGTTCTAAACGGACGTTTTTCCAACACTGGTAATTTCTGCATAGGTCTTGCTTGTCTGAAGTATATTTGAATACAACAAGGGTATTTATTTCATACGTAGTCATGTTTTACTTGAAAGAGAACAGTCGATGTAGCATTGTAGCTATCAAACAAATTAATACACGAGAGATTAATTAATTGGGAATGGTGTTAAATATTTGATCAGTGCTAGATAGACACCAAATTAATTAAACCATGGAAATTACATCAAAGCACTTTGCAAAATGACATGAAAAATACCCATCAAGATCCCCACTGCTGGAACTAAAATTGATTGTTTCTTCGCCATTTGAAAGTTAAAATAGCAATACAAAATGCCACCGTTGCATGGGGCAGATGGTATAGGCACTAGTTCTCCTGCAGGAGGACTTGAGTTCGATTCTGCATGGGATAAAACTGTGGTGTTGTGTGCGTGTCTACTGGCTATCCTAAAAAAAAAAAAAATTGTTCAACATTTACTTAGAATAATTATGAATTTAGTTCATGGGCCGTGGTATATTTTATATCCGAAATTAAGAGCAAAGCAAGTTTAAAAAGGGTTCAAAACTTGCAAGTAGGATTCCAACCACAGAAAATGGGCCTGAAGAAGTAAAAAATAAGTTCACGGAGGCGTATTTGGGTGAAAATCAATTAATTTGGGAACAAGGAGGCGTATTTGCTTTCCACCCGAATTAATTGAAGATCATTAATCAAGTCATGATATTTGCCATCTTACAACTCTCTAATACCACTATTTTCAATATGATGTAATTTATTTTAGAGGCTTCTTCTCAAATAATCTATAATTAACTTTGTTTAATGTTCAATGATCTCGATACAATTTATTAATGTTTTAGCTCCTAACTTTTCTATTTAGATTAGTCTTTGTGCTGATAAACCTAATGAATTAAAATTAGCTATAGAAGACTCATATTAACATGCACAAATTACAACTTATATAGACACCGATTACATGAGGTAAAGCAAAGGTTTACAACAGCAAGTTCAGATATGCATCTGCTTATAGTCCCCTGATGCTTTTAACCTAAAGAACTTCTCTGGCGAACGAACAGTCCCGTCGACTAATTGAGATCATGCACCGAAGAAGATTTTATTTATCTTGAATTTATAGCTAATTAGTAGTAAGTATACTTCTTCCTCCAAGAGAGCTATAGCCGCTTAACCTTCCATATCAAGCATGCACCATGATCATAATCAATTATGGCGCATGACGAGGAGGATAATATGGACGATTTGGATCTTGTACCCGATATCGATGTGGATCATTTGGATCTCCAGCTGCAGTAGGATAAGGTTGAGGCAAAGGCCCTGTATCATCTTTCTTCACTGCAAATAAAATCATAGATAATAATTCAATTAATTAGCTTCAAAATATGTACCCATAAATTAAGCTGGTATTTAATACCATTAATTGTTTCTTGTTTTCTCTTTCACAAAAACAATAAAATTATAATTAATGCATAAAGGCTGAGTGATGATATATATATATCTCACCAGGCTGCACGGAACTCTTGCTAACGCCGGGCCTAGCGGCCACCACAGAGGATACGAAAGCCGCTCCAACAATGGTTAAAAGCAGGAGGATAGGGAGGAGATGGAAGCTCTTGAGTGCCATGCTATCTTTTTGCATTCCACTACAGCAATAGATCGATATGTAGTGATAATTATGTATGTCCTATGTATTTATAGAGGCATTTCAACCCTCCCCTTAAGATAATGTTAAGTGCTAACTGCATTGCACTCCATACCTGCACTCATGTATTTATATCATTATATGTTTAATAAAAAAATGTTTATACTTAATGATAGAAGTATGTTTTAATAGAATAAAAATTTTGAAATCTGTTTTATTTACTTATTTGACAAAGTTCTCAATTTAAATAGTGGCAATTTATTTATTTACAAAGTTCTAAATTTAAAAAATGTTATACTTAATGACACAACTTTTTATGTTATTAATTTAAGGACCAACTTCTGATCTAGTGGTAAAGTCGATGCCCTCTGTATGAAGGAATGAAATCTGCTGCGATCCGAATTTGATGAACAGTACCCTGAAATCCCTGCTTTTTCAAATCTAACCGTTCAACTTTTTCTGTGCACGCATCTCCAAACAGCTAGTTTTTCTGTGCACGCATCTCAAAATAAATCGACAGTTGGATTTAGAAAAGCAGGGATTTCAGGGTACTGTTCATATAATTGGGATCGCAGCAGATTTGTTTTCCCGTATGAAAGCTTGCATGTTCGAAATCTGGATGAGAAATTCTTTATGAATATTAATTCCTTTTAAAATTTACTCAATTTTTTTTCTTGTGATCATTCAAAAAGAAAAATTATACGCACTTTATGTACTAGATAAACACATTTATAAATTCAGATACGTACAACACAGGTATATTAATAGTTTTAGAATGTAAGAGATGCAGAAAATAGGATGCAAGAATAATTTATCAAAATAATTCGAATAATTTTTTTTTGCATCTATTTCTTTAATTATGCATGGATGTTCTGTATGTATATATAGCAGCGTATACGATATAACCTGATTGGCACGTGCCAACCCGATCTAAAACCTATGGAGCCGTTTGGCAACAACAATAAGATCAAATTTTAATTAACGCTAAGAAGTTTGTATTCGGTTATCTTAATATGTAAGTAGATTAAAAATAGTTAATCCACAAATAATAGTGTGCCTTAAGACATGGGCATTCAAATAAAAGGAGGCTAAGTGATATTATTCAAGACTCATTTAACTTCTTTAGTCGCTTAATTTATTTAAATATTAATTTCTTAGCAAGAATTAAGATTACCTTCTTTAATCCCCTTTTATCTGAAATTAATCTCCTCCTGGATTTTAACCTCTAAGCCTCTTTAAGATAGCCGATCATGTACGCGAATTAAAGTTTAATTCTAATAGCCTTGCGGAACATGATGATCCTCTCAGTGTGAATTAAAATTTAATTAATGAAAATTCAAACATTCGACCCAGAAAGCTAATTAATGAAAAAAAATCTTACTCTTATTCATTTTATCGAATATGTTATGAATTGAGTAAACTAATCCTAGACGAATAGAAGTGAAAACGGAACGGATACGGAGCGGGTAGTGGTGAAACCATATCCATATCTCTTTTTAGTTTCTCGGATACGGATACGGATACGGATACAAATACAGATCAGATCAAATATTTATTAAAAATATAAAAATATTATTAAAAAAATACTAAAATTTATAATATTTATCTAATTATAATGATCAATAGCATAATTTTTTCATAATATATATTAAATCATATAGTATATATCTACTATTCGGTTACATATAATAACGTAAAATTAATCATATATGTATTTATATCCACAAATATTCATATCGAATATCCACATTTAATTTTTCAAACAAAAATCAAATACAGATAAATTATCCATACCGTTTTTCACCATTATTATGACGAACCATTTAATTATGAAAATAACAATAGGTTGAAACATTCAATATGGTCAGTCGTTGGGAGTCTCCTTTAACCTCCAACTATAAAGTTCAGGTAAATAAAGACAAATGTTGAAGACTTGAACATTTGTCAATTTGCTGAAAAGCGTATTAATTTGTCAATTTGCGCTACAGTAGTTCTTATTATAGTCAAATTATTTTCAATCAGTTTGAAACATTCAATGTTGTATATGGTTTTGTTCAGTTTTAAATTAATTTGACAAGAACTTAATAATTTAGATTTCAATTGTAGTGTGGGTTTTACCGTGACAAGTAAAGGTAAAATGAAGAGATAAAATTAGGAGTTACTGTATCAACACTATATACGTACAACTGTGTGTTTCTTTAGGTATAAATTCACAAAACAAGCACAATAATAAAATTACATAAAAAAATGGTAGTAAAAGGATCACAAAATTTTTTATTGTTAGAAAATAATATATATCCGATTATAATTATCGACCCATTGGAGTATATACTAAGACCGAACCAATGGTTCGATCCCACTCGAAAGTTGCAGCGCCTATAGACCACAAAATATTCAAAAAGTACTAGTATTGAACCGTTGATTCGACCCTAGTAAAAATTATGAAATTAGTGTATAAAATAATTTATATTTCGTAAAATTGTTGTATCAGTTACAATTTCATGTGCCTAATGTAGATTAATTGAATTTAATTTAATGTAGAATCAAATTGCTAAATAATTTAGCCCTTAATTAAATATAATTAAATTTAGTTCAATTGAGTTAAATTATGTTTAATCTTTAGGTTAAATTAGTTACATACAATTTGCAGGTCGAAGAAATCCAACAAAAAATACAAATGAATATTCACACTTTAAATGGACATAATTTTTGATGTGAAACTATAATTTCTTATTGTGATTCCATTCCAGAAAGCTCGCAAAGAGATCTACAAGATTTTTAGGGCGAAACTCAAAAATTTTCCAATTTTAGAGCAAAAAAGGATCGTCCAAAGCCTAAATAATTGAGTTAAAATTTCTGTAAATCAATTAATTTTTCTGTTATACAACAACAAAACATGATATTAAAAAAAAACAAATTATTTGAACAACAACAACAATAATAATAAGATATTAATACAAATAAACATTAACAACTGTCATTAAAAAATTATAACACTATATACATATGGACAAATCGCCTCTGATATCATGTGTGGTTGGTATATGGTTAATAAAAAAACCATATTAATAATAATAAATATAATATTATATTACAATTATTAATAATACTAATGTAAAAAACATATTATTAATATATATATTATTAATTAAGCGTTTGGATCATTGGCGTGTTAATTAACAAGAGAACTAGATTTAAATCTATTTTGAACAGGGATATATAATTAAAGAATGAACCCCCATTGGTATTTGTCCTATGCATAAATTAAGTTCTTGGTGGCCAAATTATAATATTAGAGCATTTAAACTAATATCTAGAATATTTAAACTTTTCTGAATATAAAATAATATATATTAAGGAAGATATTTTTGCCATGTTAGTGCATGTCTCTGTCTAGCTTGTAATTAGGTATCACTGATAAATCAATATAAGTAATAATCTTTCCTTATTTTTTTCTAACAGAAGTCATAGGCGATTCCAAATTCATCACTGCTTAATATTGATGGAATCAAACTGCATGGACCAAATATTATAATGACCGCAGTCAACACTATATAAAGAACAGCTGTAAATTAAATCAGGGTTTTTTAATAGCGACGCTGTAGCAACTGCAGTCAACATTATATATAGACCAGTTGTCAATCAGAGTTTCTTAATTAATAGCGACGCAAAAACATTATATACTAATTATATACTATGTTGCATGGATATGGATACGAAGATACGGCAATTTAAAAAAAATAAAAAAGACAGCTATTATATATAATATTTTTAACTATATTATTAATTCAAATACTTGTATTATAAAAATTAAATATGAAAATATAACACTATAGCGAAATATACATTAAATAGAATAAAAACTCTATTATAACAATAAGTTTGAAATGGTGTAGTGGTAGAGGCTTATGAGTGATATGGCACAGGACCCTCTTCGAATCCCCTTGGCAGGGCCGTATCTGGGTAACATATATTATATATAGATCTGTCAATCAGAGTTTCTTACACTATATATAGGCCAGCTGTCAATCAGGATTATTTAATAGCGACGCTATAGCATAATGTCATTTTTCAGCCATTCTGCTATAATGCGATAAACACTATTTAAATATTTGGTGTCAATTGATACAATACAAGTTGGATAGAGACATGTTCATACTCATGTCTATTTAAAATTAGTCTTATTCATACCCTCTCCATACTCATTAAAAATTAACTTATCCATACTCTTATCCTTATCCATTAAGATAACGGGTAAGGATACGAATACTGGTAATTAGCTAATAAAATAGCATATATAATTTAATAAAAAATATATTAAATACATCATGCACACAATATTACAAAATTTAAAAAATTATAATTTTTTCCCATTTATATTTTTTATCTCATTATTTTATAAAAATTCATTAATTAAATAAAAATGATAAATATTGTATAAATCAAATTTGTCCTAAATTACTAATTGTACGTAAAACTATATAAAATGTTGGATAAATTAATTTACCATAAATTGCTAAATGAAAATATTGTATGAAATGTAATATAAATTAATCAAATTATCATAATAAAATTATATTGATTCAGATTGGATATATCCTGTTATGGATCCATTGAGCAAACAGAATTTTCAGTATTAATGAAATTTATGTAAGAACTTGATAAACTTCCTAGTCCATAGCTACTAGTTACCATAACTTAGTTTGATTAGGTGTCTTTTTCCAAGTCTCTACAGTAATGCATGTGAATATAATTGCTGTGAAATAATTTATACTTTATAAATAAATATCATATATAGTATTATATTTATTAATTATCTTATATGATAATGACTATGAAATAATTTTTACCTATATCTTTATTTAATAAATTTTAATAAATTAACGAGAAATTTTTTATACTTATATCTAATAAACTAATGAAAAATTCTCTTATTTATATCTTTTCTTATCGAATACAATATAGATAAAGATAAACATTTAAAAATATATTATTGATACCCTAACACTATATTAGTAAAGAGATCCAAGAAAAATACAATGAGTGCAGTTCACATGCACTACAGTAATAAAGAGTTCGATAAAAGTAAATATGATGATGAATTAATGAATGTCGTTGAAACTTATAGTAAAGAGTTCAACAATATATTCGAGTATATCTAAGTTGTGAATATCTTATCTTTGCTAAAATTATATATATGTTTTTTAAAAGTTGAGAGTTTGAATTCTTCTCACGATTTTACAACTTTTGCGAAATTTTTCAAAAATAAAAATAACAAGAGAGAGAGAGAGAGAGGGAGAGGGGTGTTATTGTGCATTGCTATGTATTTGTTCTCTTGTGAATTTGATTGTAAATTATTGGATTAAAAGTCTAAACAGTCGATTCAAACGGTTCAACATAATATCTATATTAAAATTTGTTTGGAGACAAAATTTTTCATTTTTTTGGATGTTTTTTTATAATTTATGAAAATCGTTGTGTTTTTTATAGTTCATACTTTTTTTTAAACCCAGTGATTTTGTACTCATGTTAAAAAATAGTAAATGTTTTTCAAAAACTGTAAAATTTAGCCTTCAAGTATATTTTAATGTAAATAACATGTTAAGCAATTCAGATTGAATTTTTAAAATTTAAATTCAATAATTTATAGTCTAATGCACAATAGAGTATATATACATATAAATATATATATATATATATATATATGTATATGTACATACACATACATAATAATTTTATAAAATACTTAATAAATAGTAAATAAATTCAAAAAATGTAAAATTTGATATCTAAGCACATTTTAATATAGAGATTATTTTGAATGATTTGAATTGACGGTTTAGATTTTAATATTTGTGAATTGTGCCTGATAAACTAATAATTTAAAAGAAAAAATTAGTCTTTCATTTTATTGAATATGATACAAATCGAGTAGACAGATCGTAGACGAACCATTTAATTATTAAAATAACAATAGCTAGGTTGAAACATTCAATGATGAGTCGTTGGGAGTCTTCTGTCACCACCAAGTATACAGCTCAAGTCTTCCACATTTGTCAATTTGCTAAAAGCACATTAATTTGTCAATTTGCTCCACATTTCTTATCATAGTCAAATTATATTGTCAATCAGTTTGAAACATTCATTGTTGTATATGGTTTTGTTCAATTTTAAATTAATTTGACGAGAACTTAATAATTTAGATTTCAATTGTGTGAATTTTACAGTGACAAGTGGAGGTTAAATGAGGAGATAAAGTAAAAGTTACTGTGTGGACACTAGATACGTACAACTAATTGTTTCTTTAGGTACAAATTCTCAAAACAAGCACAATAATAAAAATACAAAACAAGTAAAATAATAAAAAAATAATTATATGAAATCTCCAACCCCCATCATCCCCCATCTCTTAAATCTCTCATACACATTTTTAGAGGTTAGTTTTTTTTTTTTTTTTTTCAACGTCGTCTACATTTTTTACGATCTATGAGAAATTTTGTAAATCTAAAATTATGAACGTATTCTACACAATTTTATCTATCAAATGAGATCGATGATTACATACTTTCGGACTCATCGTCACACAAGTATTTATACCTCATCGTACAAGTATTTATACCTATACTTGTAAGTATTTATTCCCAATCGTGTTTAACTTTCATAAACTAACTTAAATAACTAGTTTAATTAAATTTATTCAAAACACTGTGGTCTTCCAAGTTTAATTAAATTCATAGGTATAAATATTTGAAAGATAATAAATTAATACATGCAAACTAATATATTAATACTTGCATGTCTAAATTGATATGACTTATATGAGGGGATCACTCAAACTACATGGAGAGAATAATCATACAGGTTTTATGAGGTGAATTTTTTTCTTTCAATGTTGTCCATATTTCTCATGATCTATGAGAATTTTTGCGAATATAAAACTACAAACGTATTCTACACAATTTTATCTTTCAAATGAGATCCATGATGACATACTTTCGGGCTCATCGTCACACAAGTATTTATATCTATACTTGTAAGTATTTATCCCCAATCGTGGATCCCATATCTCCGCATTAATTTTTCACAATTGTCCATGCGTTAACCTTTCTCTAACAAAAATAGTTGACCACATAGGTATAAATACTTTAGTGCATAGGTATAAATACTTGTAATACTTGATATTAATACTTTTAAATGTCAGCAGTGTCATATGTGTAAAATACTATGTATAAATACTTAAATGACGAGGTATAAATACTTGTGTGAAGACGAGCTCGAAAGTATGTCATCATGGATCTCATTTTAAATATAAAATTACATAGAAAACGTTCGTGATTTTAGATTCGCAAAATTCCTTATAGATCGTGAGAAATGTGAAAAAGATTGAACAAATAAAATTGAAAAATAATGGGAGAATGAGAGTGGAGAGATAATTATCAGGCCCTAATAATACATAAAAGTTTGGTCTTACAAAGTTCACAAAATATTTTATTGTTAGAAAATAAAATATCAAATTATTGATCCCATTAAGGAAAATACTAAGATCGAATCAATGGTTCGGTCTGAGTAGTTCCTGAAAATTGTAGCGCGCATTGGCCTCAAAAACATTCAGAAAGTATTAGAACCAAATTATTTATTCGATTCTAGTAGAAATTGTGAATTTACTATATAAATTAATTTATATTTGTTAAAATTGTGGTATTAGTTAGAATTTCAACTACGTAATGTAGATTAATTTAATTTAGTTTAATGTAAAATCAAATTTCTAAATAATATATCCCAAATTTAATTAAATATAATAAAATTTAGTTCAATTTAGAAAAAATATGTTTAATCTTTAGGTAGTTCCATACCAATACTGTTGTTTTTAGATAAGATTTTATTTGAATTTTTTTTACTATTTATTAAGTATTTTAAAATACTATTGTTTTCAGACAATTATACACATAAATATATATATGTACATATACATATGTATATGTATATGTATATGTATATGTATATACTCTCTTATGCATTGGACTATAAATTACTGAATTCAAATTTCAAAAATTCAAAATTTTACAGTTTTAGAATCCAAAAATGTAGTCTTCTAATGCTAATTTTCTCACAGTTTAAATCATTTTTAATTAATATGCTTCCGATAATCTTAACGTGTTGTAGCAAGTTTGTAAATAAGTTTTTAAATTTGTAGGGATCTACCCGATAGAAGAAGGCCAAAAAAAATATATAACCTTCTTCTATCAGTACTGAACCACTATAATATATATGACCTTCTTCTATCGGTATCCAGTACCGATAAGTGGTCTCCAGGGGTTCGTATGTTCATCCAACTCCCAAGTTTTCATGGAGAATTAAATACATTTTTAAC
>CAXKVR010000143.1:0-67201 GCA_964058845.1 Carex sylvatica
TTCTGATCAGACTCGTGTTACATGACAAAAATCATCTTCTATATTTTTGCTTATAATTAATTATTCTTACTCTAATTGACGAATTAATTTCAAATTTACTTATTTATTCGGAAAAGGTTTGTCTAGAAAACCTCAACTTGTATCTTAATTTATTTGACTAATCAAAATAGCTCCATTTTTACTACAATATCTTATTTCAAAGAGTGTGGCGAATTGATGGGCCCTCAATTATAACTTTGGTACCATTTAAATTTATATCTTTTAAAGAAGCGGCCCAGTTCATTATATTGTCCAGCCCCTATAAAGGGAAAATTATGACAAACAATTCTTCACAGCTTCTATTATTATAAATCTGTCCGAAGTAGGGCTGCACAAAAAATTCGTAGTTCGTAATTCGATTCGAGTTTGATTTCAAAAAATTCAAAAAAAAATTGATTCCAAATAGTTTAAAATTAATTCAAATTGGATCTGGTTCATTTGAAATAGATTCATGAACTATTCTAGTTCGAAATTCAAAATAACGTGAATCGTTGATTTCCGCTGATAACTTATATTCGCTGATGACTTAAAAGTTAAAATATAAGACTGCCCAGCCATAAGTCATAACTCATAAGTCGTAACCCTCGCTCTTAGTTCTAAAACCCTAGACGAATTTCACCTCTCGCTTTCGGCGACTACGATCACTCTTCCTTGTCGTAAAAAAGTTCGTAAAAGATTCGATTCAAAATTAATTTAAATCAAACTTAGTTCGAAATTAATTCAAATCAAACTCAAACTGAAATAAGTTTGATTCGGTTTGATTCGTTTGCAGCCTGAGCCCGAACTGTTAGTTTCTGTGAATGTTTAGATATTCAATTCATATTAGTATGACAAAGTTATAATCATAATACTAACGGCTATTGGTGATTTTTTTAAAATAACTTGGTCAATTTATTGGTATCAAACTACAAGGTGTGATTATCATCACAGTGGACTAAAATGTAACCTAAACCAAGAAGAAGTAAATATAATGTGCAATAAGAAATCAAACCAACAATAGTAATTGTAAGCATTAACTACAACTAATTAAAACATTATCAAGTATTAAGGTTTACAGCTATAGCATTTGGCGGCCCCCGGTTTTGAGGCTGCAGATTGACTTGATGGCCGGGTAGTTTTCGAAATTCCTCAAAATCAGGATTTTTTTTTTTTATTATTATGGTATAAATAAAAATTTTGGCTCATTAGCTCGTAATGTAGTAAAATTCGAACTTAGTTGAAGTAATGATCCCTCAAACTTTAAATACACCTACTCACTTTTTATTTTATTTTTTAAATTTATCATTTCAATACATTTTAACTAACAATATGATATAATATAATATGATCAGTGACTAATTTTTCTTAATTGCTACGTACATAGCTAGCTTTAAAATAATAAATTTCTTCTGAAAATATATGATGTGTTAACATTACTATAGGTATGTGATAAAAATATTTTTTTTGTAAAATAGGTGATAATTTTATTTTAATATGCGAATACCATTAATTTTTGTACGCATTTGTTTGATATGTGGTGTGAATTAATATTGGTTTAATTAATTACGGAAAGTGTGGCTTGCGTGGATTGCAAGGAGCGACGCCTGCCGGGACCGAGGAACACATACATACATATCTTTAATTAATTAAGGTCATTGTCTCACTGTTCCCTTGGATTTATTATGCGACTAAAACGAACAAGGTTGAGAGTTGAGACTGAGACGGAGACGGGTTCATAACTGAACAACAGCAAATTCTTATCCTTATCATGAATTTCCTGGTTAATTTTTCGGTGTTTTGCTAACTACAGGTCATGATTCTGGGTAGAAGAGCTAAATAAAACAGTTAATTATACCCCCACATGCAGCACAGAGTTGTATCGACTTTTTAGCAAGCGCATCACCATCGTCATATATGTTACAATCAAGTGGCTTTCTATTTTTTTTTCAAGACAGAGAGTATGCACCGACATTTTTAAAATATTCAAAAGAAAAAACAAATTATTAAGAATAACTTGGTTTTAGGAAAAAATTTAAAAATGTTCAAACCGTACAGAATATTTACAGTTCGGATTTTTTTTTTTTTTAAAGAGGGTATAGGATTTATTGGAATTTAGTTTAGTTTGTGTTTGGAGATTATGTTATTCAGTTTGTTTGAAATTTAGATTAGTTTGAATTGTTAAGTTAGAGTAATTCTGAGCCCAACTTTGCACCTCTGGTTAACATAGCAGGATATCTTCAAAAATCATGTAAATTGACCGACATGCAGTCTTGACATCGTAGAACAAGAATGTGAAGTTTCATACAAAATCTCAAAACAGAAAACTAGCATTTGATCTAGTGGCAAAGACACGTGGTCTCTATGTAAGAGGTCATGGATTCGAAACCCGGATGGGGAAAATCCTTTGTTATAATAACAAGGGTATTAAATAGTTGGATGGCTTAACCTCCAACCTTTACTCAAAAAAAAAAAAAAAACCTCAAAACAGATCGTAAGATATCATCTCTCAAAAATTGCTCGAACTGTTGAAGGAGTGCTTCTGAGCCCAACTTTGCACCTCTGGTTAACATAGCATGACATCTTCAAAAATTATGAAAATTGACCGACATGCAGTCTTAACATCGTAGAACAAGACTGTGAAGTTTCATACAAAATCTCAAAACAAATCGTGAAATATCATCTTTCAAAAATTGCCCGAACTGTTGAAGGAGTGCTTCTGAGCCCAACTTTGCATCTCTGGTTAACATAGCAAGACATCTTCAAAAATCATGAAAATTGATCGACATGCAGTCTTAACATCGTAGAACAAGACTGTAAAATTTCATACAAATCTCAAAACAGATCGTGAGATATCATCTCTCAAAAATTGCCCGAACTGCTGAAGGAGTGCTTCTGAGTCCAACTTTGCATCTCTGGTTAACATAGCAAGACATCTTCAAAAATCATGAAAATTGACCGACATGCAGTCTTAACATTGTAGAACAAGACTGTGAAGTTTCATACAAAATCTCAAAACAAATCGTGAGATATCATATCTCAGAAATTGCCCGAACTGCTGAAGGAATGCTTCTGAGCCCAACTTTGCATCTCCGGTTAAAATAGCAAGACATTTTCACACATATTGTATGAAACTTTACAGTCTTGTTCTACGATGTTAAGACTGCAAAGTTGGACTCAAAAGCACTATAACTTAACAATTCATACAAATAAAATTCATACAAACCTCTAACTTAACAATTCAAACTAAACTAAATTCCAATAAACTCTAAACCCTCTTAACAAAAAAAAAATTCCGGACCGTAAATATTATACACGGTCTGAAATTTTAATTCCGGACCGTCTATATTATGTACGGTTTAGGCATTTTTAAATTTTTTCCTAAAACTCAATTATTCTTAATAATTTGTTTTTTTCTTGGTATTTTTAAAAATGTCGGGAGTATGCATACCTCATTTTCATCATATATAGTTGTAGTCTACATAAAATTAGGTATGCATATAGGGCTGCTAATGATTAAGGTTCGGCTCAAATTCGGCTCGACTCAATGAGAGAAGCAAAATGATTCAGCTCTAACTCCACTTGTTTTTGAAAGAAAAAACTTGACTCGACTCGCGAGCTAGCGAGCCGGCACATATTTTTACTTACTTGCACTTCCCATTAAGTAAGCATTTGTTATAAGCAATTGTTTTGATTTTGAGGGGTCAATACCAACCTATTGCTCAATTTTTTTTTATGCGAATAAGTTTCAAAGTTCAATTTCAATTTCAAATTTTAAATTTTTTTATGCGGATAAATTTTAAATTTCAATTTTTTATCAAAATTTCAAAGTTTTTTCAAATTTCAAATTCAATTTTTTTTTTCAAAATTTCAAATTGTTTTTAAATTTCAAAAAAATTCAAATTTTTTTCAAATTTCATAGTTTTTTCAAATTTCAAATTTTTTCCAAATTTCAATTTTTTTTTTAATTTCAATTTTTTTTCAGAATTTGAAATTTCAATTTTTTGTTTTTTAATTTCAAAATTTTTTTTTTCTAATGTCATGTTAGTATTATTTTTATCTTGTAGAAATAGCCTACTTATTATAACAGATTAAAGAAGCACTTCACAGTTCACCAAAAAGTAAATTTACTGGTACATACAACAATAAGTTCAAAAGAGTTCATTTGAAAACATCTGCTACATCAGAAATGCAGAGCAATAGACTGGTATTAACCCCTCAAAAGTCAAAACAATTGCTCGATTGCTTAATGGAAAGTGCAAATAAGTAAAAATATGATATGAGCCAACTCGCGAGCTGAGCCGAGTCGAGCCAAGTGTTTACATGAGCTGAGCTTTTTCTTTCAAAAACGAGCCGAGTCGAGTTCGAGTTTTTTTTAGTTTTGAGTCTGATTCGTTATGAAATATTGAGCCGTTCAACTCATTGATTCGCGAACTGGCTTGACTCATTAGCAGCCCTATATGCATACAGCTTGATAGTATTTGGACATACTAGAAAAATATTAGTATTACCCCTATTTCAAATTTGTTTTGTGTTATACTGATTTGATATTGAGAAAAAAAAATTAGGTGTATCTGAATGTTTTTCTAGAATTCGGATTAGATTTGACCAATATCTAGGTAAATGTTAAGTTCAATTTACTAATTGTTAATTGGTTCAACTGATTCGTTAATATAACAACTTAATTAAAAACGCACTTCAAGTATGAAAAAATAGAAAAACGTTTACAAACATGGAAAGGCAAACTGATGTTAATGGGGGAGAAAGTTACTTTGGTCAACTCAATTATTTCATCTATTCCGTTATATTGGTTATCTCTTTATAAAATGTCAAGTAAGATCAGGTATAAAATTGATAGAATAAGATGTAAATTTTAATGGTTTGGAGGAAACATTGTTAGAAAAAAAGCATCTCCTATTGCTTGGGATAAGGTCTGTAAGAGTAAGAACCAAGGAGGACTTGAAGTCTTAGATCTCCAGCGTATGAATATTTCCTTGTTGGCTAAATGGTTGTTTAGGTTTTACGGTAATAAGGTAACAGGTACATGGAAAGAGCTCATAAGTGAAAAATATTCGTATACAAGTGATAAGAGAATGAAATCTTCTTTATAGAATGATATCTTAAAATGTAGACATATTATTCAAGTAGTAGTTGGTTGGTTGGTAATGGAGAATCCATAAGGTTTTGGCTAGATACATGGTGTGGGAATGCTTTGCTGAGTATTGATTTTCCTAACCTTTATGAAATTGCTTATGACCAAAATATCATGGTAGCTGATGTTTTTCAAAACAATATATTAAATATTCAATTTGCTAGACAGTTAACAGAAAATCTATCTTACTTAATGGTTAGCTTTAGTCAATTATTTATCTTCAGTTAGTCTAAACCTTACTGTTGACCAAATATCATGGAGGTGGACTCCACATGGTACCTTCACTGTTAATTTCCTTTATAAATTCTTAGATTTCGGTGGAGTCCCTGTTAACACTTACAATAGTATTTGGAAGGCTAAAATTCCTTTAAAAATTAAGATTTTCTTATGGTTAGTAAGACAAAAGCGTGTCTTAACTAAAGATCGATTAAATACACACGAATGGATAGGTGATACTACATGTGTGTATTGTTCCCAAAAGAAAACTATTGACTACTTATTTGTCACTTGTAATTTTACACGATCGATTTGGAATTGTATTGCTAGATATAATAATTTTTCTTTTAACTATACGAATATAGGTACCCTGTGGGAAATGGATTACTGTATTCCATTAAAAGAACCAAATATTATTGAAATAATTCGAGGATCTGTTTTATGGAATATATGGTTGGATAGAAATAGGATTATTTTTAAAGAGGGCCATATGCATGATGTGCATGCAATAGGTTCAAAAATCTTAACTATGGCTAGATTTTGGGCTTCAAACCAAAAAACATATCTTACATGTCATTTGAATCTAATTTTACCTTGTGATTTGAAGGACCTGATAGGGTGTACCGTGGTCATTTCCATGGGGGCAACACGGGTTTCAACCCCTATGCTTGGAGTAGAGATCAATTCAAGTGATGACGAATGATCCTCCACTAGTAGTACAGGATTTAGTGGCAGCAGCTTATCAATAGCGGTTACCTAATTTTTAGGGTCTTTTATGCTAAAGTTCTCTTTTGTGGTGTTCTTTACTTGTCCGTTAGGGTTTATGGCCTATGAAGGCTTTGATGAACTATTTTGAGATTTCTTTTGCTTACAGGGTCTATTATGCATAAGTGGGTAAGTTGGTGATATGATAACTCTTTAGGGGTTGTTTTGCTTATTTTTTAGGTGGCGAGGACCTAGAGGAGATGACACTATCCGATGAGGATCTGTTGGACATGACTTGATTTGAGGATCTTTGAATTAGATTTTTTGGATTTGACTGTCTTCAGTTTTTAGTTGCTATTTTGTTGTTGTTGTTTGGTAATGACTCTAGCTATGAGGTTTGATGTAAGAACGTAGGTGGGTTGTTTTATGTTTGTGGGTAATACATATTTGTTAATAAAATATAATTCTATATTAGAAAGAATGTCATATTCATTAATACGAGAAAAAAAAATAGATTTTGACATATCTTGACATGTAGTAAAATTGAATTGGTTTTTCATCACGATTGTCTAGTAATATTAATATTTAATAATGATGACCTAGCGTGTGACGTCCATACATTGCTTCGATCACACTTTCAGTAGCTCCAGTATCTTGTTAGATGTTAATTATATTTTCATAAATGTTAAAAATGAAAATATGTCAGATATGACTCTTTCAGAAACAACTCAATTTATTTGATAGTACAGTTTTTGAAGTTGCTAATTTCTAACGTTACAAATATATTCGTCTATCTAACAATTCGATGAATTCACATCCCCTCAGGTTACCGGACTGAGTACAATTGAATCGAACGGTTCAAAATTATTCTGTTTAACTTGACACGAATCTCAAAGCACGAATAATATATGCCCCTGCACCATCCCGACCTAGCACCAGCTGATAGAAAATCCGGACCGTCCATTTCAATTGTGTTAAGTAGACACCTGGAGAATACGGATTCCAAATCGATACTTATTGTTGATAATTAGTTGCTCTTTATCAACATTTAGCTAGCTACAACGAAAAAAAAAATAGAAATGTCCAGTAATGAACGGAGTAAAGCGCGAAAACAACGAATCTGTATATTTGTGCTCACAGAAAACCTTTCGCAACTTTTTTTCGATGATAAAAAAAAAAAAAAAAAGCAGCCCATCCTTTCTCTACTTCTATTGAAAAATGCCCACAAAAGAATTGCGGTGGGAGAGAAACCCTTAACCTAATAAAATATGGTAAAAAGCATAAACCGTTCAATTAGACAACCCATGTAATATAAATTTATTTTATTTTATTTATATTCTTTAACGATAAAAAGCAAAATCGCATATATACATCCGCATACAAATCCGATATAATATAGCCCACAACCAGATGTCAGGCATTCTCCTTTTTAATATACATACGGTCCCATGAATCATATCTTCATATGTTATCAAACAAATCAAAATATTTTAATATACAAAAAAAAGGAAAAACTCAAAAGGAACACTTTCAGAACCAAACAAACGGTTTGCCAAGCATCATTAGTGATGGTCGAAATATTACAAAGGATGATAAGAAAAACTATCCTTCTTTCCTCTTTCCAATCCTAAAATTAAATTGAATAATGAGTAATGCCTCCCCTAACAATGTTCACTCAAAACTGATCAAAGTTGAAAATAAGAAGGAAAAAGAAAACAAAAATGGTATATAACATATACACAAACTAACTAAAAAAGATTAAAACCGGTTGTTACTCAGGAAAAAAACCCACTTCCCCTCTCCTATGCAATATATCTCCTACATATATATCTTCTCTACAAAGCAAAACTTTTCTAGAAATCCTACATAGAAACAATCATCTCTTTATCTTGTCGATACCCCTTTGGATAGACCAACAATGAGTCTACACAAAGGCCCCCTTTTGTATGGGTGCAATCAATCTGGGTCATGGAAAACTTCAATTTTACTGGTTCAACCGAATCATTTGGAACAGTAAAATCACCTATATGGTAAAGAATCCAGTTACCAGGCTCCTCCAGGTGATACAGAGAGGTAGCTTGCTGGCCATCAAATGTGGATAGGTGGAACCGAACGGGTTTGATGTCCCACCCGTGTATGTTTTCAGAGCTCCAAATCCGGCGTCCTAGCCGTTTTGAAGGTTTGCCCAAATGGAGCCGAAAATAGAGGCTGTAAGAACCAGCTGCGAATAAGAAATCAATTTCACCAACCACCTCGAACCACCAAATTTGTTGGAGATACGCAACTGAGTGGAATCTGAAACATTCATAAATAAGGGGCATCAGATTAACTTACTAAATTTGCTGTAATTATGAAAATGAAGCGAAATTTTGTGCCTTACATGAAAATGACAAGATGTAAAGGAAAATTATCCCATTCAGAAGGTAATTACTGATCTGTATTAAGATGTACCTAAAATTTTCAGATAGCAGCGAGCTAAAAATATTTCCATTAAAATAATTGTCAGTTTCAAGGATCACACTCCACAACACAGACATAAAGTTAATGCTAAAGTGACCTCAAGAAAGCAATCAAATTGGTTAGCCGGCTTAATAAGCAAACAAGTACATGACTAAAATTATATAATTATTTATTATCAAACAAGAGAAAAATGGAGACACTAGAAAATTAGGAAAAAATCAATGCAGACAAGGTAGATCGTAGACATCTGTAAATGAACAAGTCATCAGAATACAACGTCATAAACTGTGGAGAATTTGACAAGCTGAACAAATTAACTTCCAAATAAATTTAGAAGTCAAAAAAACTATAGGAGCACCTCTGCAGTTTGCACAATCTAAATTCAACAAATCAAGTTGACATGGTCATATTGTAAAACAAATGCTATCTTCTATACTCAACAGAAAGCTTGAAAAATTATATGAAACTAGAGAAAGTAATTGGAAGATTTAATATCTAAGGAATATTTAATAATGTGTCCCTTGTTGTTTTTTTAGTTAGAGGTTAGTTCACAACAGGTAGTTTGCTTTATTAATGGTTGTTTTGGTTTGAGAGCTGTATTTAACAATTTCAGTAATGAAATGGGCTCTATGCCTTTTCTTAAAAAAAATAATGGGTCAGTTGAAGAAGATTTTTGATTTATCCTTATCATATATTACCAAGTGATCCCTAGCACAAGTTAAACTAACTACAGTATTTAAAACAACTCTCAAACAATGCTCAAGACAACATAGCAAAATCCTACCAAATTAATCCTGACAGATTTTGTTCATCTTTCCGGTTGCGAAATGTGGATTATTGATTATTGGGAAAGGATGTAAAAGAGGGTAAAAAGTTAATTTTTGTATTCACCTTGACTCTTCAGTTGGAATATAATTCCAGTATCTTCGATCATCAATTCCAGTAATTACCATAGCTTTTGAAGATATTGCAATACACAACCCCCCCTTAGATTTTTCTAGCCAGAACTCCTTCCTGCCTCCATCAAATGGATTGGGGCGACAAAGCATAGCATAAATTTGCTTCTTACTTAACCAACCTTGGCTCTTATCACCTTCTCCGTCCTCTCCAGACTCGATCAAACCCATCAAGTAGTCGTAATTGGTAGGTAATTTCAATTCCCAGACAAAATCGGCTGATGCAGCGCCTCTAAAGGCGCGATTCAAGCGCGCCACACTACAGATCTCTGGTGGATCGAGGTATAGCAAGACCGCGGCCACGCAGCTCTCTGGCATGTCGCCTAGACCAGAATAACCATCACTTGGTTCTCCATCTGGCCCCATTATGCTCGAAATCCCCGCTCCCATTGGAGAGAATCAAAAACTCTCTCTCTCTTATTAGATAGACGTCGATGCGATTCGCTTCTTTTCTTCCTTTTAGCTTTGATTCTCCATCTGGTTGCGTTTGAGAAAGAAAGGGAAGGGGGACAAATAAAAGAAAAGAAAAGGAAAGGAGATTTTTTTGAGCTGCGACTAGACTGTAAGATAGAGACCGGAGGGACTTTGTGATTTTGTGTTTTGCGAAATCTATATTTATGTACCCGATTTTTTTAGGGTGCGTTTGAATGAACTATATTTAATATAGTTCCGAATAGCAGTTATTTATGAGTTTGAAATAGCTGCTAATTTAATATTTTATAGGAATAACAGAATAGTAGTTAAATCGAGTTATTTTTTTGTTGGAAATAGTAATTTTTTTTTCACCCAAATGTATTGTATTGAGAATAGCTCGCCAAAAATAGCGGCTATTCCTATATCACCCAAACGCACCCTTAGAGAAAAGGTTTCCATTCACACTGTTTTGTTCTCCATCTGTCCACTAACATTATCCACTCCCAGTTTAACTGTTTTTAACGAAATCTGATCTTCACTTTCTAACAACAACTCAAATTTGCGTATATAAACTTTTCTTTGTCCGATTGTCTCTTTCCTTTTTTTTAATCTCATTTTTGAAACCTTCTTTTCCGGTCAGATTTTTTACTTGATAACACCATTTCCTTCCTATTTTTCTTCGCCATTTCATTCAAATTATTGTCGTTACTGAAGAAGCTTTAGGCGTGGCATAAAAACCTTCCTTCTCGATCTGATTTTTTTCTTCCTGAGGCGATTTTCCTTCGCGATTTCTCTCCTCATTCTCTCTCCCCCATCTGGCTGATCGTGAATTTTGAATTCAATTTTAACTTCGATCTGTAAACTTCGTCGATCCCTGATTCTAAAGATGTGATACTTATACAGATTTCCACAGCCTCTCTTCACTGATCGGTTCTTTGTGTCCTCACTTCTCACTGTACAACAACTTAATCTCATGGCGACGATCTCCAAATCGGCGGTGGCGCTTCATTTAAATCTAGTGAGTTATTTCTTTATTTCTGTTGAATTTGTTGTTTGATTTTATACAGTAACGGATCTAGTATTATTTTGAACTTTTATTTGAATTTTTTATTTGATTTGATGCAGTAAAAGATCTCGTAATTATTTTTTTATTTATTTGATTTGATGCAGTAAGGGATCTCGTAATCATCTTGTGAAAATTTGGAGAAAAGAGATGATAGAGAGGCGACATGGAGTATTGATCTGTTAATTTTACAGTATTGCCCTGTTAATTTTACAATATTCATCTTGTAGAAATCTGAAGAAAAGATATAATAGAGAGGCGATATGAAGTATTGATATGTTAATTTTACAGTATTTTCCCGTTAATTTTACAGTATTCATCTTGTGATTTTACAGTATTCATCTTGTAGAAATCTGGAGGAAAGAGATGATAAAGAGGCGATATGGAGTATTGATACTGGTAGTTTCAAAGTTTCATTTAACAATGTGGTTGTGAATATTTGACTGTATTGATCTTGTCTATGGACACACATATAAATACAGTTCATTGTATGCAGTAACAGATGTAGCATTTTAACATAGATTTTATCTTAATATTATTCATATGTTGTTATTTCGTTTGATTGTGCATTCACTATTTTTTACCGTACATATATATCTGAATTACAAGATATATATAACATTTTACAGGATATGACACATTAAATTTGTACTGGTAGTTTCAAAGTTTCTGGATTTTGAAAATTTTAATTACATTTTTTGTAATATGTGTTATATAAATTACAGCATTGAGTTAGTAATTTTACAGGATTGACGCAAGTCAAATGAAAGTTTTTCTGGATGTTTGAAAATGATAATTGTATTTTTATACTATTTGTTACATAAGTTATATCATGGAGTTAGTAATTTTACAGAATTGACGCAAGTCTAATGACAGTGTTTTTGGATGGTTGAAAATGATAATTACGTTTTTATAATATTTGTTACATAAGTTACAGCATTGATTTAACAATTTTACAGGATTGACGCAAGTTAATTTTACAGCATTGATTTTGCAGTATTGAAATTTATAATGACAGCCTGAAGGAAAAAATTATTAAATTAAAAAAAATTAAAAATTTATAATTTTGCAGAAAAAAAAATGTCAGTTGTAGATATTTTTCGGGTTTAGAATGTTTTAGAAGTTTTTGTAAAATTATCATTAACTTTAAATAACTGTCATTAACCGCAAATAACTGTCATTAACTGTAAGAAAAGTACAGTTAGTTGTCAAGTAATCCCGCACGAAATACAATTAGTTTGCCAAGTTGGCCAAGCTGCAAATCGTTAATGAAAGTTTCTGGATGTTTGAAATTTTTTATTATGTTTTTTATAAAATTGCTTTTGCAAGTTACATCATTGAATTTACAGAATTTGCACAGGTCAAATGACAGTTTTTCTGTGAATAAATAATGGACAAATGTTTGTGGATAATTAGACGCTTCCATTTTTTTATTTATATCTAAAAAAAATATAAATTTTAAAAAGTAACCAAATCTCGTGTCTATTTCGAAAACTATCCAAATCGAAAAAAAAAATCTGGTTTCAACACCAATTTTCGAAAAAAAAAATCCAGTAAATAGATATTAAAACCAGAAAAAAAAATTCCGGTAATGAATTTTCAGAAAAAAATTTCCGGTTTTAGGATTTCTTTTTTTTTTTTGAATTTTTTTTTTCGAATTCTTTCTTTTGTTTTTCATTTTTCAGTTTTTATAATTTATTTATTTTTTGTATTGAAGTATTAGAAATATTTAATATATTTCTTTAAAAATAGATGAAATACTACATAATTTGATATATTCGAAAGACTGCTACAAATAATCCGAATCAATATTTTTCATGCCGGGTTTTTTACGGCCGTAAGAAAAATTAATATAATATATGTATATATGTGTGTATATAATATAATATATGTATATATGTGTGTATATAATATAATATATGTATATATGTGTGTATATAATATAATATATGTATATATGTGTGTATATAATATAATATATGTATATATGTGTGTATATAATATAATATATGTATATATGTGTGTATATAATATAATATATGTATATATGTGTATATAATATAATATATGTATATATGTGTATATAATATAATATATGTATATATGTGTATATAATATAATATATGTGTATATATGTGTATATAATATAATATATGTATATATGTGTATATATAATATAATATATGTTATAGAGGAGGGATCAAGTTACTATAATTTTTGAGTTACAACAAGTTACAACAATTATTTTTTATATTTTTAAAGTCCAAATTGTTGATCCAAACCATTCAACATGATATCCACAATAAAATGTGTTTCCATATCAAATTTTACATTTTTTGAATTTTTTTTACTATTTATTAAGATGGGTACAAAATTCAATGGTCTGAATTTGACTAGCTTTTGTACCCATCTTAATAAATAGTAAAAAAATTCCAAAAAATGTAAAATTTGGTCTCCAAGCACATTTTATTGTAGAGATCACATCTAACATTTGGATCGACAATTTGGACTTTAAAAATGTAGAAAATGATTGTTGTAACTTGTTGTAACTCAAAAATTGTTGTAACTTGATCCCTCCTCATGTATATATATGTATATATAATGTATGTAGCTTATGTGTATATATATCAAATTTGACCTCTGCTGGTAAATTAGCAAATCTGGACTGATACAAGGATCAAATTTCAAAAATACACAGAATTAATACAAATTTTAATTTATTTCAATTTTTTACAGTTAGTTATGAATTTTCAAAGTTCAGCTTTCAAAAAAACTTTAAACAGCCATAACTTTGGCTAGGAAAGTCGGAGCGCGTATGACCACTTTTTGAAAAGGGTAGAACGAGATGGATCCGAATTTTTCCCCGGGAAAAACTCCGGGCATCGTGAGAGGCATCCGAAGCATCAAAATTTTAAAAAAAAGTCGTTTAGTTCATCAAAAATTCAGTTTAAATTTTCGTTGAAACGGTAGGCATACAACGATCGGTATTTTCAAAGTTTTCAACGTCCAAACAATCGATCCAAACCATTCAACATGATGGATATTTTAAAATGTGCTTGCAGATCAAATTTTATTTTTTTATATTTTTTTTTACTATTTATTAAGATGGGTACAAAAATCCAATGGTCTGAATATAGCAATTTTGTTAAATACTTAATAAATAGTAAAAAATTCAAAAAAATATAAAATTTAATATGCAAGCACATTTTCACATATATTATATTATATTATATTATATATACATATATTATATAATATTATATATACACATACATATATGAGGAGGGTTCAAATGCATCATCATTTTGGTGCTCCAATATGCACCACGTCTTTTATCTTTATTTTTAAAGTCCGAACAGTCGATCCAAACCGCTAAACATGATCTTTATAATAAAATATGCTTGGAGACCAAATTTTACATTTTTTAGAATTTTTTTACTATTTTTTTAGATAGGTACAATATGACTTTATCAGATGGTCCAGAATCTCCTTCTGTTCAAACTTTAAAAATGGAGATAAAAGACATGGTGCATATTGGAGCACCAAAATAATGGTGCATTTGAACCCTCCTCTACATATATTATATTATATTATATTATATATACATATACATATACATATATTATATTATATTATATTATATTATATTAATTTATCTTACGACTGTAAAAAAATTCAGCATGAAAAATGTTAATCCGGATTATTTGTAGCTGTCTTTCGAATAAATCAAATTATATAGTATTTTATCTATTTTTAAAGAAATATATTAAATATTTCTAATACTTCTAAACAAAAAAAATTATAAAAATGAAAAATAAAAAAATCCAAAAAAAAAATTTCCTAAAAAAAAATCTTAACGGGTTTTGGTCCTGTTATTGCGAAGGTTTGAATCATTTATTTTAGATGGAATTATGAAATATTGGATCTTCAATTATTTAAATCGTGTACCTCCTTCGCTTGTAGTAATTTATCATTCAATAAATGAATGAAAAATAAATTTGATCTTCTTATATCAATTCAATCATGATTCTTTAATTTTTCGGAAAAAAAAAATTTCCTAAAAAAAAAAAATTTCTAAAATCGGAAAAAAAATTCTGGTTTTGGAATTTAAAACAGGAAAAAAAAATTTTGGAAATTCATTACCGGAAAAAAAATTTTCCGAAAATTGGTGTTGAAACATGAAATTTTTTTTTCCGGTTTGAGTAGTTTTCGAAATAGACGCAAGATTTGGTTAGTTTTTAAAATTTATATATTTTTTTTTGATATA
The DNA here is from genome assembly GCA_964058845.1 of Carex sylvatica. NCBI lineage: Eukaryota > Viridiplantae > Streptophyta > Magnoliopsida > Poales > Cyperaceae > Carex > Carex sylvatica. Next base: position 15,249 of record CAXKVR010000143.1, read on the forward strand.
AATAAAAAAATCGGTTTATGTACTGCTAGTTGGAATAAAAGAAAAAGGGGGGAATTTCACATGTACCCCTCAAAAACTTCAAAATTACATATTTCTCCCTCTAAAGTTTGAAATTACATATTCCCCCCTCTAAACTTCAAATACTCACAAATTACCCATTTTATTTGTCTTTTATATTAAAACACATTCTAAATTTATAAAATATCCATTTTACCCTTCATTAAAAGCATATAAAGCCCATCAAACTCAAATATGAATCTGAACAGTTTTTCTACCGTCCACACTGCTTTTAAATATGCGTGCGCAAGATCAGCACGAATCTTGATGCAAACACACACGTATATCGAATCGACGTGCATAGATCTTAATGCGATGCTCACGAATCAATATTGCTTTAAGATTTATGCATGCTAGATTAGCACGAATATTGAAGCATTATGCACAGATCTTAATGCAATGCAAGCGAATCGAATGGTAGAGGAACCCTTTAGATTTAATAAAGGGTAAAATGGGTATTTTAAAATTTTGAAATGAGTTTTAATATAAAATACAATAAAATAGGTAAATTTGTTAGTTTTTGAGGTTTAGAGGAGAAAATACGTAATTTCAAACTTTAGAGGGGGAATATGTAATTTTGAAGTTTTTGAGGGGTACACGTGAAATTCCCCCAAGAAAAAAATATAAATTTACGAAGATACCCCTGTTTTTCGTTAAAATACCCATAACTCGAATATAAGTCATGAAAATCAAGAAAAAAATATAAGTTTTTTTGTGTTTTGATCAAGTTAAATCTTTACGCGTCATACCGTACCGTGATTAAAATGTCAAGAGATAGTCACGGCACGCGAATAGTCACGTCGTGTCTAAACATGCCGTGATCAGACGTGACTCGCGTTTGATCATAATTTATGTTAGTTTATTTAAAATTCACCATTTAGTCAAAGATCTAACGACTCTAATTACACATAACTCGCATGATCACGTACGGTGCCGTGATTAAATATTTCACGTAACGTGGCGTGCCGTATAAAATTTTCAAATGATAATTATAACACGCAAATAATAACAGTACAAGACATACGAATCACAACATGTAACTGATATACATGCCGTATCGTTTCTATTCATATCATTTCGTGACGGAGCTAACTCCGTCGTGTCATTTTTCTCACTCTAGAGCTGGATCTGGAAACAACAACAACAACAAAAAAAAAAAAAGCATTGTGTTGACTGTTGACTATTAACCATTAATATTTCACATTGACGGTTTAAAGATATAATTCATAATAGAAAGACGGTAGACATGCGAAACAGGTTCTAAATAAAATAATTCTAAATTTGAATGATAATGGGTTTCCACTTGATTTTCATGACTTCATCTCAAGTCTTAAGATGATAGCACTTGACAATGCTTAATTAAAAGTTCTTTTTGGCAATTTTGATTCACTTCTTAGCCTACTGGATAGATTACTAATTTACAAGACATCAAGTTTCTAAATAGTGATTATAGCACTATAGTTTTTAAGGTCCGAAAAAATTATAGCGTAACAATAGTATAGTAATAGCGCAACTATAACTAGCTATTTAGAATTATTATAAAAGAAAAACAGTTAATAGCGTTATAATTTTAAAGGTCCAAAAAATTATAGCGCAACTATTACATAGCTATAGACCTATAGCTAGTTATTTATAACTCTACAAGATACTAATTACACAATTTTTTTCATATAAAATTGTTTGTTTTAACTTATTAACAAAAGTATAATTATTTTGAGTTCGGCAAATCAAATATGCAACAATGTATTATCATCAATATTATTTCTTTTGAACAACCACATATCTTAAAATATACATGAATATTCTCGTTTATTATTCGAATTAAGCCACCAGAACTCCCATCCTATACCTCTAGAAAAGATATAATAAATATATAAAAAAAAGTAGGGTGTAGACCTAATTAATGTTTCTCGATCATAATTTTTATACACGGACATCTTTTTTGTCAATATATGGAGTGGGTCCTGGCTTGTTTATCTTTGTTTTATTGTTTTAAGATAAGTATTAGTGGAGATCCGCAGGGTTAGTGCAGTAGAGGGAGTCCTTATCTCTCCGTGAAGAAACTTATGTTTAATTTTTAATTAAACAATATCTAAAAAAATTACTGGAACGTACTGAAGCTTTTTAATAAAATAAAAAATTGGCAAATTGCAGTATTACCATTCCTATTATATAAAAAATGTCCACCAATCTCCAGTACTGAATGTTAACAAGATTTTAGTAAACAATTTTTTTATATATTTTTTTTGGGCTAAAAAGATGCACTCTTAGCTAAAGATTTCTTAAGAAATGAGAACTACATCTAGCTCAGTTAAGTAAGATGTTATTATTACTGTATTTGAGATTTTATGTTCGATTTGTAGGATGTGGTGTTAAAAGTTATAAACAATTATTTTATAAAACTAAAAATTTATGTAAATAAATACTAATTTTAATATTAATGTTTTAAACTTTATGAATTATGGAGCAATTAATATTTTTGGTATGTTGATGCACAATTAAATTCCGTTCATTTTTTTTAATATATCAAACGAGCAAAGCTAGGGTGTGATATGCTCACCAATGAAGTTTGGTGAGCACAACTCCAAAAGTATATCAAATCAGCTTTAAACGAAGAATCTAAACCGTTGAAATCCATATACTTCATGAGTGATGTATGTAAATGCAAAATTTTGAAACTTACGAATTCATTTGCTACAAGGTCAAGCAGTCAAAGAAATAATGAATATATAAAACAACTTATAAAATAATTTATAAAAGGTTAATTTCTTTGACCACTTGATCTTGTAGCAAATAAATTCGAAACTTTCAAAATTTTGCATATACATGCATCATTCATGAAGTACATTGATTTTAACAGTTTTGATTCGTCATTTGAAGCCATTCCCATATATCCTCCTGATGAGCCCATCACACCCTAGCTTTGCTCTATAAAAACGGTAATATAATGAATAGAATTTTAATTGCCATGAATGCACAGATTCATTGCTAATAAATAGCACATGACATTCTGTGAAGAACAATCCATCCTACAATATACATAACAATTTAATTTTTTCTTGCTCTTTCTCTTGACTCTATAAATCATAAAAACAATCAATTTCAATTCTCCCACAAACAATATTATTTTTTTTATAATAAAATTATTATTCTGCTACTATTGTTGGAAAAAAATTACATCAATCTCTACTACAGTCGTGCCCACAGAAAGAAGAATTTCGGTGTAACTTGAGACTATATATCTCGCTTGATTATTCTTGCGCATAGACTAGAAGTTGTCTTAAGTCCACATTTGCAATTCCGAATAATAAAGTTGTATAATTATTATGTTAATTGTTGATTAAATTTTGAATATAATTGTTATTTATTTTACTTATCCTAATTCAAATTTAAATTAGTTTGTTAATTATAATTTCCAACAATTAATGCGTTATTATTTTGAGACCAATGGCCTTATATGATAGAACAAATATCAAGCATAGATCGCATGCGTGGATCCGAGTCAGCATTATTATCTATCCAGCCACGTGGCATATTATCCGTATGTATATGTCGTATTCGTATATATAAGCTGAGATTGTAAGAATTGTGTTTGAAAGTTTTCTCGTCGACTGTAAGAAGAATCAACGTATATATCTTCATGATGATGCTATTATTGTTGTGTATCAGTTTAATAAAGTAATAATTATTTTCTCAATTTTTTTATATGAATTGCTTGATCAAATTAGTATAATTAGTTGAATGTAGCTTGGATTTGAAATTTCAAATCCAACCATTTAAGTTTTTTCATACACGAATCTCAAAGTAGACAGAATTTTATACACAAATCACGAAATATATAGATGGTTGAATTGAAAATTTGAGAGTCCCTGAAATTCCTATGGATTCCAGCAGATTTGCACTCGGTAGCTTGTAACAACCATGAAGCTCATTAATGATGTTTTTATTTGTACATGTAAATGTTAGTCACTGTGCCTTGTGGAGTTGTGGTGTGTTTGTAATTGTATACATGTTTCTCTTATTGTCTTCTTATATTATATGCTTCTGCAGTTCTGCTGCCCCTAATTTAGCAACTGGTATTAGAGTCAAAAAAGGTTTGGTGGAGTGGATTGGACAAGACAAGGATAAACAAACATGGAGCGTGAAGTTTGATGCTTCATACTTGATTTCTTGCGGTTGCCAGAAAGAATAGTTTTAATCTTGTAGAGAGGGCAATTGATCCATGCATGTCGGTGTCAAAGAGACAATATATCATGCATTGTGTCGACGTGTCGTCGACGGTCGACCATTGATCTCTAATTAAATAGGAGATTGTTAGATAATATGGAGGCTGATGATGACGTCATCATGTGATGACCTGGTAAATGCTAAATTTGGATAGGATCATAGGACTACATTAGAAAAAGAGAACTCAAATTATAGTAATTTGACACTATATATGGTGGGATGGGATCATGTACTGTAGTCATGGTTGAATTTTTAGAATATCACTTGAGGTTGATTCTAACTTTTTTTTATAATCTGGAAAAATAATTTCAATAATTAATATCGTTGTATCATTTTTTTGATACGACATGGTGCAATTATACACATCCTTTGTATATTTACAAAGAAATCGTAGATAACTCTTAATTAATATTCTCTCATGTAATAATAGTCAATACAAAAAGTCCAAAAAGAAGTCCCAGCTTACACCTGAAAATCAACAATCTTCATATATTATATATAGTCTGCTATGAGGTTGGCTACTATGCTTATATAAGCATATCCCCACATATGCTTATAACTCATTTTTGTGTTTTTAATGTTCAAATGGTCGATCGAAACCATTAATCTTGTTCTCCATATTAATATATTCTTGGAGACCAAATTTTATATTTTTCTGAATTTTTTTACTATTTATTAAGCCACTTTGAAAATCGCTGATCCAATGGTGGCTTAACAAAACAGTAAAATCAGAAGCCACCGTTGGATCAGAGATTTTCAAATTAGCTTAATAAATAGTAAAAAAATTCAGAAAAATATAAAATTTAGTCTCCAAGAACATATTAATATGGAGAACAAGATGAACGGTTCCGATCGACCATTTAGACATTGAAAATACAAAAATGAGTTATAAGCATATGTGGGGATATGCTTATATAAGCATAGTAGCCAACCTCGTCCGCTATATAATTAATCATGCAAATAAATTTTTCTTTATCTCAGAGAAAGAATTGAAACTAAGGAGGCACTATCCACCACACTGTTTTGATGTGATTGTTTTTGGTGGAGAACACGCCACATGAAATTTTGCACGCCTCGCTATGTGCCAGCACACATGGAGATGAAATTGCCCCCAAAACCTATCTGATACGCTAACTTATCATTTTCGTTTCGAGAGATTTTCTGCTGGCACTAGCAAGCCTTTTAAGTACCCAATACCTTCAAACGCGATGATAGTATACATGGAACTAATGGGTCGGACATCTCATGCAATTCCTTTGTTGGATCCATTTTTGTAGAGTTTGTGTAATTCTTAAGTGGGCAGATTAGATTTGACCTACTTACTGTTCTTTCTTTATCGATAATCTAAAGTGTTCTTTATAATTCTTTTTTCTGAAACGGAGCTCTTAATGAATTAAGCAAATAGGTTTAGAACGGTCCTTCCCATGTAAATGTTTTCTTAATAAAGCAACTAATTTTGCCATTTAAACTGAGGCTGGGAACTGGGATGGTGACCTTGTTGTTGGAAGAGCGCGCACGTGCTTCATGCTAATTAATGGACAACACGCCTGCAAGTTGCAACTACTTATCCATCCTCGAGAGCAGCCAATAACTAGCAAGTCTCTCTCTGTCAGTATGGAACCCGTCTTAGTCTAAGCCAGCCAATACCACAGACAGAGAGGTACAAACAAACCATTCTTCATTTAATTCCTCTATCCAACTGTAGTATGCAATCAAGCATTTCCCCAACTACCAGCTCACGACTGAGTACTGACTACCCACAAACAAATTAGATTACACACCTAGGATGTGCCTGTTTTAGGTCCCATCCCATATTGATATATACCACACGGCAAGGGCTATGGTGCCTCAAATGGAGGCATATATGTTGTACTCAGTCCACTACATCTCAGAAAGGGAAAAAGAAAACATCAAATGTTACTTAAAAACATAATAATACAAATCCAAACAAAACAGGTGATCCCTCCAAGTTATTAAAATTTATATAAAATTAAAGACGAGAAAATTAACACTGCAGCCAAAAGCAACCGTGCTAACAAACTGTTAACTAGTAGTTAAGATCTTTCCTGACATCAAATAAAAAACTTCAATGCATGAAAGTTAAAACCTTCATTGCACTTCGCTTACTGAGGAGAAATGTACAAGCGGGTTCTAATCTCCAACGATAATTCTTACTGAATCCTTCTACGAGCCAAATACCTCCTTACTACACACAGGACAAGTCTGGCAACCAAAATAAAAAATAATAGTAAAAAACTAAAACTTTTTTATTATGATTACAGTAATGATGTTAACTTTTGATCATGGGCATGGAGCAGCCACTATTGGGCTTATTACCAATACAGCGACAGTATCCGACCAAAATATCAGAGCAATACAGCCTACTGGTACACTTCGAAACAGAAATCTTGTTCTGTTCTATATTAAGTCTCAATTGGGGGAGGTATTGACCTATCATTACCAATTTACAGGTCAGGTCCAATACGAAACATCTAGATTGGCGAGACGCAGATAAAAAAAACCTTGATCTAAGATTCCAAAGCATTCTATCAACAAAACTCAGCTTATAAGAACATATGTTGCAACTTATTTAAATAAACACTGAAGAAATAGTTACCTTGTTGATCTTGAGCCATTTTGTGACACAAATCTTATGGTACTTGTGATTACAAGGCAAGGTGATCAATTTCTCCTTGTTTTCGTATTTCATACAACATATAACACACCTGTAAACATATGCAGACAACTTTCTATAAGAGCATAGTAGAAGTAGAATCATTAAATAATGCATTTTTTGACCAAACCCAATGTAGTTCATGAGTTGCATTAACACGAGTAAATTGGCAAATAGTTAGTAATAATCTTATACACCATTAAAACTGGAGTGCAATATCTTGAAATATAGATGCTAAATTGATAATAGCTCAACTTAGGACTGTTTAAAACATACTCTTCATGCTTCTCCTTCCTGGAAAATATTCCGCCTGCTTTATAAGTTGATTTTGGTAAATGTTCTATCAAGTCATCAGACAAGCCTCTACTTTCGGTACCTATCGCATCTCCTAATTGTTGCAATTCCTTGTAGAAAAAATAATACCAACATAAGTAGTATTTCATGAGTTGCTTTAAAAAAAGAAAAAGAAACTAAAAAAAGACCCCTGCCTTTTACAGAGACAGCATAAGTGTCCCTGTATTATCATACCAGCAAAAGATGCATTGTTACAAAATTGCAACAAGTAAAATAAAAATTATTTGAAACTTCAAAATTTTAGCAGTTAGATAATTACAATTTAATTAATTGTTTTAAACAATCAATGTTTAAATGTCTTATGTAAATCAATCAATGTTTTAAACAAAGGACTGATATGTATAGAAATTATTTCATATGGGGTACCATCATTATCTCAATTTTAATACTATACATTAAAGCATCATAAAAAAAAACAATGGTAGTGACCTTTATCCTATACAGCTCTTCTGTAAATACTGAAAATTTAGGAACAGTGAAGCGCATTATAATGCAGGGTTTTTATACGAATTTCCTAGTATAAACAGAAATAGTAAAAATTTAAGAAAAACAAACCTCATAAGTCATATTATCAGGGTCAATGTTATCATCTCTTGGAGCCTGCACATTTACGTTACAAGATATACATTAACACCTTTTCTTTAATAATGAATTTTATTTGAAAGGAAACAAAAAGGCAACAATACTAATAAGCCAAAAGGACCAAAAAAAAAAACAAATAGAAGACAACCTGAGCAGCTGTGCGGGCCTGGGTGCTTCTTGGGTTTAATGGGGCTGCTGCTGTTGGTGATCTTCCTAGAAACAAAAAGTATATTAATGATAGAAAGGTTTAACCAGTTGAAAGGAAAGAAGAATAATATGAGGCAATTAATTTTACAATTTCCCTGTATCATGTTCCTTCAATAAAGTACAAAATTACCCCTCCATTTCCCTTCTCTCCTTTAGAAATATAGTGTGTGTGCATGTGTGTGTGTGTGTGTGTGTGTGTGTGTGTGTGTGTGTGTGTGTGTGTGTGTGGCTTTGGCTGTGGGGGGATGAGGTGATCACCGTAGCATTTTCAAAATCGTTGATTTGCCTAAGATGGTTTAATGTTGTTAAGATACTTATTCTCACTATTTGACCCCGAAGCAATTTACAGAACTTCTTTCCTATTTATTCCTATTGCCAGTAATACACAACTGCAAATTTCACCTACGGCCTAATTGATCTCCACACTAGAAATAAACGGCTATATCCCTTATCCCAGGCATTTAGGGTACTTTTTATTTTAAAACAGTGATAACAGGTACAGTTTCCAATTTATTTCAGGAGGGTAGGAAATAGGATTACCCAGAAATCAACATATTCTCTCTCGGTTGAAAAGTTGTTATGACACAAATAATTGTTTACTAGGAGCTAAAGATTCCATAAAAAACTATTTTACCAGGGTGTGTCAAGTTGGTGGTTTCAAAAGAGATACCAACAAGCTGGTTTTCCAGATCTTGCAACTCCTTAGCTATCGCTTCATCAATTGCGAGTTGTGTGTTACTGGATCTTGGTACACTCTTTTCTCTCAGATTTTGGTCTTGGAAAGAGCCAGGTTGTGAATTTGCATTGGAGGTAGTTCTACTAGTGTTAGCTTGCCCATTCCTTCGAAAAGATTCATACACTATTTCCTATTGAAAAAGTTAATTAAGAAATTGACTAACAAAATGGCTCCTCTCCAAAAATAATGACAATGTGGTTTAATTGATCTCTTCCCGTTGGCTGTAAAAGGTACTTCTTACAAGAGGCTGGAATTGTATGTGACTATTTTCATTGCGTTCATGACATGACAGTGTTTTTTTTGTTTTGTTTTGTGGTAGCAGGTGAATAAGTCTTGTGAGCTCTCCACCAGTTCAACAAAACTTTTCACTAAATGTCATCCATAAATTTTGAGTGTTCTTTACAACATGCTAATCATTCACAATGCCATACATGTACATTCTGACAGAGTTCTGAATCAGTCATGTTGAGACAGTATTTCATGATAGCAGGGAAAGAAAGCATAACCTTTTGTAGGTCTGCCAACACATGACAAACAATATATGCAACCGAAACTTAGATGTTCAGAATGGACATTTGCACGAGTGGCATTCAAAATAACCAACAAAGCAATTTTGCTAACACTATGTTGGTGGACATAAAAGCATTTTCCTAGGAAAAAACCATGTAAATTTCATTTAATAGAACTAATTAGAATTACAAGATGACAATTTAAACATACTTAAAAAGATACATGACTAAAATGTTTTAGAAATAATAGCATCAATAACAAAGCCTGTACCTGATCTTGCAGCACTTCAGCAAGAGAAACGTCATCATGATCATTAAAATACCCCCCAAAATTTTCTTCAACAACATATCGAATAGGGGCATTCATGCGAAACACTGCCATTTTTGTTCTTTCCTTTGAGTGGCGTAATCTGTGACGAGAGGAAGTAATAAAATTTGAAGAGAGAACTGAGTAAAGTTATTGACTGATAAGGCAACAGGTATAGTGACAGGGCCACTAAGAGAAAATGTTCAAAATTGTTGTCCTTATACGTAATTTTCTATATAGTTTAGAGTAAAATACATGAATACTGTAAAATTGAACCCTCATTCGCAACACCAAAATTTTAAATGATTGACCCCATTCAAGTTTGACCCTGTAGTCTGAAAGACATTAGTCAGAATCATAATATGATACTGATTCAATTTCAATATATGAACTAGCCATCACCATTTTTCATTAGCTATTAACATACAATACAAAATGGGCAGTAATCAAGAACTAGCATTTGGTCTACTGGCAAAGGCAAATGGTCTCTGTATAAGAGGTCATGGGTTCAAAATATAGAAGGTCATGGGTTCGAAACCCAGATGGGGAAATCATTTGTAAAAATAACAAGGGTATTAAATAGTTACATGGCTTGACCTCCAACCTTTACTTAAAAAAAATGGGCAGTAATCAGCATTCAGCAATTAATAGAAGGGAAAGGGAATTAGTATGAGAAACTGTAGAGTTTAGAAAAAGTTCTTTGGTTCCCTTGATTTCAAGAATTACAAGCATGGGAACAACTGGTTAACGACTATGCTTGGACCAAAAAACGATTCTATTCTCTGATAAAGAAAATGCATTAGTAAAAAGTTCCCGAGAAATGTAAGATGGCAAGTTGCCACCTTACCCTCAAAAAAAGAAGTTCCCGAGAAACAGAATTAACCATATCAAGACTTAAATCAAAGAAAAATCACAATCCCAGAGCTTTGATTTGGGTTCTCCTAATTGTAAAAAGAAACGAGGAAGAGGATTTAAAATGGGAGAAGAAATACTAATAGGTTCTTAATTACCTTTGAAGATGGAAGATGAAGAGGAAGAGAATCACTGACTGGATCAGATCAAAAAAATTTTTGAAGAAAGATCAGATCAAATTAGATCGAACTTTGAGCTTCCTGGCTTTCCTGCAGCTGCTGTACTAGAGTGTAGACTCCTGGTCTCCTAGCATAGCATCTGGCGATTCAAATCTGCTCCTTTTCTCAAGAAAAGGCGCACCCTCCTATTCTTCAATCTGAACCGTTCAAAATAGATCAAACGTCTATAATTACATCTGATTCATTTTAATAGATTATATTGATATAAATGAAAAAAGTAATTGAAGCCGTTTGATCGACTTTTAACAATTCGGATTGAAGAATAGGAGGTTGCTCCTTTTCTTGAGAAAAAGAGCAGATTGGAATCCAGCAGCTGGGGCATCTTAGATGTTAGCACTTAGCACTTTAGCAGCAACTCAGACCCGCTGTTAGAGCACACCAAATAATGCACCACAAAAGGCATGGGGTGAGGGGGAATGGACGAATGGTAGCGCCGAAGCGGTTTATCAACAACATGGAGATTCGAGTAAACGCTGATGCACGGTGCATATTGATAGTTGACGCCATGCAAAAAATAACAAGAAGAGTAAACGCTGATCGATGAACGGTGTCAATTCGTCAATGTAACGAATCCGAATGTGACCTAGCAGTGGGCCCATTATGCTTGAAGTGGTTTTCATTTTGTATTTTCCCGGAATGCGTATCCTCTGCATTAACTCAAAAAGGAATCTTCTGAGTTAATGAATTTCAACCGTTTGATTTTAAACGGAGCCAATCTGACCCCTACTTATGATATAGGAACTCTTTAATATTAGTGCGGATTTAGTCTGCACGAATCTCAAAACAGATCGGATGGTTAAGATTCCCTTCTGAGTTAATGCAGAGGATACGAATTCCAACCGAAGTGCGTATAATTGATTCTCTTGACGAAGCGGGTCTAATGAGATAACAACTTTTTAGTTGATGGATTTACGGACGAAGCGTAATAACTTAAATTTTTAGTTGATGGATTTACGGTATCCTATGAGATAACTCAAACTTTTTAGTTGATAGATTTACGGGCGAATATTTTAAACGGTGCCCTATTTAAATGCATAAAGTTGTATTAATAGAAAATGAATTGCTTCAAAATTCGTATTAAAAGGTTCAATTTTTTACACGTATCAACTCAAAAGTTCAGTTATCTAAAAAAAAAAAGGAGGAATTTCATGTATACCTCTCAAAAATTTCAAAATTTTCTATTCCCCGCTAAATATTAAAATCATATATTTCTCCCTCTAAATTTCAAAATTACATATTTTTCTCTCTAAATTTGAAAATTACATACTTCCACCTCTAAACTCCAATAACTCATAAATTTACCCATTTTATTGTTTTATATTAGTTCCGCTGAATAATTCAAGAAATGTCATATTTAAAATTTTTTTTTTCAAATAGTGATGATATGTTCTGTAATTTATATTTTTTTAATGTTATTAATAAATATTTTGGGTTTAAATGTGAATTGTTTTGTTCAAAGTTAATAAGATTAATTAAACATTATGCACACAATTATGCCTATGTAATTGCCACGTGTTATTTGCCTTTATTCACGGCTTTAATAGGTGGATATGTGTCAATTCAAGTCATATAATTAATCGGCAAAACAAACATATGTATACCAATATAATCATTTATATTTTGCGAATTTTTTGCACAAATATTATGCAAATAGATGTGTTGAGATGTCTTTAGAACATCTTAAGTGCGCCCAAGTTAAATACATATCGGTGCACTTTTTTGTGCCTTTTATAAAATTTGATATTCATACAGAATTTTCATCAGGAGGCAAAAAAATTATCGAATCGGGTTTAAATAACTTATCAGATTTAAATCCATTAACTAATTGGATACTCGATAAAAAACAATGCTTTGACCTTATATTTTCTAATATTCTGACTTGTAATATCTAATATTTTAACTTATAATTCTAATTACCAATTATAATTCAAGAAATTTAATTTGATTTTAACACTAAATTTAACCCGAATTACAAATCAAATAATTAGAGGGGAGCAAAAAAAAAATTCAAAGGGGGGCAGAGTCGATCGGTATCGATAAATCACTACTAAAATTCAAAATCCAGGGAGGGCGACTGCCCCTCCTCCCCTCCCCCTAGTCTATGCTGGATCTGCCCGTGATTACATAGACATCAAATTGATGAAGTTAAATAAATGTTAGTGCATTTATTTTTTGGTCTTTAATATTGTATGTAACAATCCATTATTACATTTTTATTTTTCATTAATTACTAATAACATAGAAAAATAGCTCTACATTAATAAAAGGAGGTGATTAGTGCAGCTTTATATTAAATATAGGATTTTAAAAAAAATGAAAAATGTTAACAAAATAGTTTTTTCCTAAATTTTTTTGAAACATACATAATTTAAAACCATTTCAAGGATTTTTGCTAGTCAAGATTTCAATAACAGTGCTGGCAAACTTCATATGTCGACCATTATGTTATATTGACATTATTTTTATGTTCCAATCAATCACGTAACACGTTTCGAACAAGACGGTAGTTCTTCCTCTCCGATATTTGTAATTGTTTAGTAGAATAAAGCTAGAGTGTATTGAGCATCTCCATTGGAGCATTTAACTTTAATTGCTAAACAACCACGTCATTACCTTTAACAATTAAAGAGATTTATAATTGTTAAACACTCCATCCCAGCAATTAATAATAGATTGCCGTTAAGAGAGAGAGAGAGAGCAGAAAGAAAGAGTATCTACCAATCATTTAGCCAGCGGCTTTAAGAAATCATTTCTTATTAAGCAAACTTGCTAAATAGAAAATAAGCGTACATTCCAGCAATAGGCTAAGCAATTAACACGTCAGACTAAGCAATCCGAAAACAATCTGCATTGTAGATGCTCTTATGTTCATCAAAAAGAATTAATGAGCATAACTTTAAAATTTATCGGATTGACTTTAAATAATGAATTTGAACTGTTGAAACTAATCTACTTTACGAGTGATGCTTATACATGCAAAATTTTTAATTTTTTTGTACACACATTACTTACGGAGTAGATCAATTTCAACGATTTGGATTCGTCATTTGCTATCAATCCAATAGATTTTGTAGTTATGTTCATCAAACTTTCTTAGTGAAGCATGATGCACGCTGTTAATTATAGAATAACCGAAACTTTTTTTTTTAAAATACAACTTCCTTAAAAAAGATAAACTTGTCAAAGTCTTTAGAGTTTTTAATAACTAATCTTTAGTTATTTTTAAATTATTTTACAAGTAAGTTTATATATATTTCTCAATCATTATTATTTGTAAAACTAATGGACTTAGTTCTTTTTAATATTATCTATATATTTTTTATTATGCATACTTGAAATTTATTGAAATGTTTGTTTAAATGTTACCGTGCGTGATCACAAGTAAGAAAATATAATAAATGTTCTCCACGAACTGTTCACTCAGAACCACGATCATTTTTATTACATATGCTACCATTTTTTTTATGTTAATTTTAATAAACAAAGTAAAAAATTGAGTAAATGTAAGGATTTTTGGAATTTAGAAGAAAAAAGTATAATATTATATATTTTTTTATAAATGTTCCCAATCATTATTAAGGACTATGCTCTTAGAAAGTCGAAGATAAGAAGATACACATAATTGAAATTTATTGAATGCATGTTTAAATGTTATGTGTCTCAAGTAGAAAAATATAAATATATTTCTTTTGTTCAATTAGAACAACGAACTTTTCTGTTACATATGCTACCATGTCTTTTTCGTGTTAATTTTATAAAAAGATAATAAATCGATTAAACGTAAGGTTGTTTAAATTTAGAAGAATAAATATAATATTATAAGTTTTAGAATAGAAAATAGTTTATTTTAATGTTTTCGAAGGGTATATGTGATATTCTGTCAAATTTATAAGAGCAAAACCCTAGTTGTCGCCTTCCCCCTCTCTCTCCCTCTGCCGGCGCGATTCGTCTCTCCTCTTCGGTCTCGAGTGGTTGATTGTTTACCAATCCAAAATGGGGTATGTTATCTTTCTTTATTCCTTGATAAGATTGATCTCTGGTAGTTAGTTTGTTTGATTGATTTGCTGGTAGACACAGACAATCCGTTGACGTAGTTAAATCATACGAATCAAATCAAATGCCATTTCGGATAATTTCCATCTCCAACTCAATGTCATCAAATTGTACTGTAAAATCATTTTCTGAAACCAAACCTTGTTATATTTAGTTTGCGTAAATAAGCTTATAAACGGTCCTGTGCTAGCCTTGACAATGGATTCGTTAGCACACAACATATTTCATAAGCGAAATAAGTATGTTGCCACTGGGTTTACTAATTCTTGAATCCGCTGTTTAAAGGATTATATGCTCAGAGGCATACATTTTGAGGATTTTATTTTATAACTTCGATAATGTCGCTGTATTGTTGAAAATCACAAGGACTATTGTACATTTTTATGTCTGGAACATGTTAGTCTTAAAATTAATTATTCTTGTTTCAATAGTTTCAATAAATTGCGACATATAAAGCTCATCTGTATATGGAATTTAGACAGAACTCTGAAATGTTTTTGGCATGTGTCAGATGACTTTCTTAAGATCATTACTTTACAGAATAGTTAAGATCATTACTTTACTTGACTTTCTTATGGTCATGTGAGAACAAATGATGTAGAGAACCAAATGACACATGGTTTTGAATTGGAAATTAACTTTAATCATGCTGATCAATCGATTTCGGTTAGTAAGTTGCTGGTATCTTATTATGGACGGGCTGGTTAACTGAATGGTAATTGTTGGTGTGTTGGAAAACAAACAGGAAGACACGTGGAATGGGAGCGGGGCGCAAGCTGAAGAAGCACAGAAGAGAGGAAAGGTGGGCCGACAAGGCATACAAGAAGAGCCATCTTGGAAACGAGTGGAAGAAGCCCTTTGCCGGTTCTTCCCATGCCAAAGGCATTGTCCTTGAAAAAATGTATGTGCTATATACTCACACATGTACAAAAGAAGAGATAAAATTCTTAGCTGACTGGACTAGTAAATGGCATATAGTTTCAGTTACTGGTAGAGTGATGGTACTGCCTGGTAGGTTATATGATTTGTAAGCCTTTCACGGATGTATAGTGTTTTGATGGGAGCTCTGTCACTGGCTTAATTTTTAGCAGCATTGATTGTTATGAGTGGGTACCTAATGTTTTTTGGTTCTGTTTGTACCGTTTAGTCCAGCTAATTTCTAGGTTTTTCATATAAGGGGATTTTATGAATAACATATATACTAGTAATGTAATGGTAAGCCACTTGTTTTGACATGATGCTGATACGAGTGTGGATTAATAATGCTTGCAGTGGTATCGAGGCCAAGCAGCCGAACTCTGCTATTCGTAAGTGTGCTCGTGTGCAATTGGTTAAGAATGGGAAGAAGATCGCAGCCTTCGTGCCGAATGACGGTTGCTTGAACTACATTGAGGAGAATGTACAAGCTTTTTTTTTCTCTCATTTTTTTTTCGGAAATTAACATGTCTGGTGTTTTGTGCATGTGCATTGAATGATTTTATTGTGTTTGATATCAGGATGAGGTGCTGATTGCTGGATTTGGTAGGAAAGGACATGCTGTCGGAGATATTCCTGGTGTTAGGTTCAAGGTTGTCAAGGTTTCTGGCGTCTCTCTCTTGGCTCTATTCAAAGAGAAGAAAGAGAAGCCTAGGTCTTAGATCCTATTTTTGTAATGGTTAATTCATTTTAGATGCTTGCGAACAATTTTGCCCTTTGTGTCTAAAAGATGTTTTGAGTGGGATCTTGTTCATCTCTTGTGTATTTGTTTAGCTCTGTTACTTTTGGGCCTTGTTTGAAAATATAATATGGTCATGATGCCATTCTCTCGTCTTCCTAATAGGCTGAATTTTCTAGCTTGTTGCTATAATTTATATGGAATGATTTGTTAGATTAACTGCTGCATTGAAGTTGTAGATAATTTATATGGCCTTTGGCACTCTTGCAAATTTGGAACTATGCAATAGATGGATGCACTAAGGCTCTAAAATGAAAGGTGGCATGATTTTCTGGTTTGACATCTAGAATTAGTGAACTTGATCTGTTTGAATCTTGAAGCACTTTTATAATTACTTGAAAATACTTTTGTAGATGAAAGTTGGCATGATTTCATGGTTTAACATCGAGGCTTAGTGAACTTGGTTTCAAAATTTGAAGCTTGAAAAAAGTTAAGAGTACTGGTATGATCTCACACGGATATTGACAGGAGAATGGGTAATTGTTAGCATGCTTCCATTCGCTACCACCGCCTTATCATCCGTGTATTGAAAGCGCTTTAATTCCCTGTGGCAGCCAATTGCTGATCCGTTTAGTCCTTACCAGTATGTATCTGTTTCCATTTTGAGCGAAATGTGGATGGATGTAATTTAATTTCTTATTGGATGTGACCTGGCAGCCTCTGTCAAATTCTCAAAAAAAATAAAAATAATAATAAGACAGAAGAACGGGTAAATTGCAACATTTTGAAAAAAAGAATGAATAATATATGAACATTCACAAACCAAAGATGTAAATGGAATGAATGTTGACAAGACCTCATAATTGTTTTTATAAATTTGAAGAGTCCAATATGAGAGCCACGGTCACAACCTTCAACTTGGAATAGTTACATCGTTCGTTCTCGTTATATAATTTTTATTAAGAGCAGTTGAATTTCTAAAACTTAAATCTAGGGGTGTCATTGACACCCTTTTATTCGTTTATCCGACCGAATTGTATTCGAAAATATGACCCAAGGTAAAAAGAATTTTTCATTAATTTATCGGGTTCGGATAAAGATAAAGAGACGCTTTTCATCTTGTGGGTGCTTGACGGGAAAAGCTGTTCAGTGTTGATTTATTTGGTATAGTTTTTATGTCAAAACTAACATGTCTCGTAAAGTTGTATGATTCATTTCTATTTTCATCAATAGAAGTTCATATAAAATCATGAACTGATACAGTACAGATAAAGATATTTCTTATCTGTTATCTATAAGATAGTTTAAAAATAACATTATATATTGTATGGATATAATACATAATACAATAATTTTTTGTACTTTACTAAATTTTCATAATACAAGTTAGTTTTATTCATTATTAATTTTTTTCTTGTTTTGAATTTTTTTCTTCCGAAGCATAATCGTAATATCAATAATATTTTTTTATCCGTTTATCTGATACGTACCATATTAAAAAAAAAAGAAAAAAAAGAAGGAGGATAAATTTATTGACTTGTCAAATACAAATAATAGATAAATTTTTTCGTTACTATGACAGTACAAGTATGAAAATGCTTCCACCTGATACTTCAATCCATAACAAAATTGCAGGACTAAAATGGACCCTGCCTTTTCAAGGAACCTACAACGCATATTTCTCTGTCGCCATGTGCTTCCATCAATGCTAATTTCTAATATAATAAAATTAAGTATAAAACAAAACAATAGAAATGAAACGATATCAAATGGTTGTACTTTTCCAGAATTATCTAATACCATAAGATGGTCCTCGACTGATCAACAATGCCAAGCAAAAATTATTAGGATGCTACCAAGTACTAAGTTAAATATCTTTTAAACCTTTTCCAATCAAAATTGCTGGAGTAGCTCAGCTGGTTAGAGCGTATGGCTGTTAACCATAAGGTCAAAGGTTCGATCCCTTTCTCTAGCGATATTTTTTCAAAAAATTTGCCTCCAGTTTTTTTTTTTTAATACTACATGTAAAAGTCAAAGGTTCGATCCCTTTCTCTAGCGGTATTTTTTCAAAAATTTTGCCTGCAGTTTTTTCTTTCTAATACATGTAAAATCAGTTAATCAAGTTATAATGATCCTTGATAAAAATATATTTCTTATTTTTTTACACGACTAAATTAGAGCTATCAAAATCACAAAGGTAGCAGAGCCGGTGGCTATGCGAAATTTGAGCACGAAAATAAAAAATAAGATCTGATAAATTTAATTACAATATTCTCTTGTCATATTTTCCATAGTGCAACATAAGATAAAAAAATACGTGACACATGGCGTGACAAACACATCGTGATTTAATTGCTCATGTGACGTGACGCGACGTGACTAAAATAGTGGTTGACAATTACATCACGTGTAGTCATACTGTGATTAGATGTGACGTGACCACACATGACATGACGTAAATTAGTCACGTCAATTTTTTTATATTTAATTTAAATTAATATTACAGGAGAAAATATATAAATATGAAAAATTCTAAAAAAATAAAATAAGTAAATAATGTTACTTTTTTTTTAGAAAAAAATGTTGAACATTTGATATTACTTTAAAATTTTTAATTATAAATATTTATTAGACTAAACTAGAGAAAATAAAAATCAGTGAGTATCAGAATATCAATATCACTGAACCTACATTAAAAGAAAAACTTAGATATTGTATATGTACCAAAAAAGTTGGACACTATATGTTTCAAACCGTGACGTTACGTGACGTGACTGACTGGTTCGCATAACGTGACGTGTAATTTTCGCTCGAATGTGATCACATGATTCACGTCACGCGGCACGTGAGTCACGTCACGTAATTGACACACATAATGTAACATGATGTGACGTGACTGATCACACCGTGATTGGTCACACCGTGTAGTCATACCGTGATTAGATGTGACGTGACCACACATGACATGAAGTAAATTAGTCACGTCAATTTTTTTATATTTAATTTAAATTAATATTACAGGAAAAAATATAAAAATATGAAAAATTCTAAAAAAATAAAATAAGTAAACAATGTTGCTATTTTTTTAGAAAAAAATGTTGAACATCTGATATTACTTTAAAATTTTTAATTATAAATATTCATTAGATTAAACTAGAGAAAATAAAAATCAGTGAGTATCATAATATCAATATCACTGAATCTACACTAAAAAAAAAACTTAGATATTGTATATGTACCAAAAAAGTTGGACACTCTATGTTTAAAACCGTGACGTTATGTGACGTGACTGACTGGTTCGCATAACGTGACGTGTAATTTTCGCTCAAATGTGATCACATGATTCACGTCATGCAGCACGCGAGTCACGTCACGTAATTGACACACATAATGTAACGTGACGTGACGTGACTGATCACACTGTGATTGGTCACACCGTGTAGTCGTACCGTGATTAGATGTGACGTGACCACACATGACATGACGTAAATTAGTCACGTCAATTTTTTTATATTTAATTTAAATTAATATTACAGGAAAAAATATAAAAATATGAAAAATTCTAAAAAAATAAAATAAGTAAACAATGTTGCTATTTTTTTAGAAAAAAATGTTGAACATCTGATATTACTTTAAAAAATTTAATTATAAATATTCATTAGACTAAACTAGAGAAAATAAAAATCAGTGAGTATCAAAATATCAATATCACTGAACCTACACTAAAAAAAAATTTAGATATTGTATATGTACCAAAAAAGTTGGACACTCTATATTTAAAACTGTGACATTACGTGATGTTACTGACTGGTTCACATAACGTGATGTGTAATTTTCTCTCGAATGTGATCACATGATTCACGTCACGCGACACGCGAGTCATGTTACGTAATTGACACACATAATGTGACATGATATGATGTGACTGATCACACCGTGATTGATTTTCTTCTCTGGTGCAGCCTTTGACAAAAAAATATATCATCTTGGATCTTTTAATCTTAGTTTTCAAATACCATTTAAAGTTTTTTTTTTGTTTTTGTGCTGTGCGCTATTCTTGGAATTCAAATTTAAGGGGACTCAACTAGTTTGTTAAATCTCTTTTATAAATTATCTTAATATATCGAGATTATTTAAATAGCATAATTTCAAAATCTGATTAGTTTCAAACAATAAATTTTAATTATTGTAACCGATTTTTTTCACGGTACATGTAAAATTTTGAATTTTTAAATTTATTTAGTACAAAGTAAAAATATATGGTTATAAGTTATGTTAATGCATTCAATTTTCATTATGTTTCTGTTACTTGATTTTTTACTAATGAATTTGAAAAATTCAAAATTTTGTATGTACACGCATCTCCATTTCATTATTAGGCACATTGAGCGTCTGATCTGCCAACGGCTACGATTGAAAGATGAAACTTCGAATTTAATCTTTGCCCTCCAATTACACAATTTGTCTTATTTTGATTAAATGCATCTGTTTTTTGTATAGAAGTCTAAATTTAGTTAAAAACATAGTCCACATGTGTTGTCACACGATACGTTACAATTAAAATTGAACAGACTCTGAAATTTAGCGATATATTTTTTTGTTTCCATATTTCTCCTCTTCAATTGAGCAGACTTCACCTTCTATTTTCTTATTTCTTTTTCGTTTCATTTTCTTATTTCTTTGTTTTCTTATTTCTTTTTCGTTTCTATACGGATCACAATGATTTTTTTTTTATTTTCTTATTTCTCTTTCTTTGTTTATATAAATATTGTTGTGGGCAATTTAGAATATATCAATGTGTGTGTGTGCGCGCGTGTGTGTATATGTGTATATATTCTAAATTGGAAACAAAGAAGAAGAAGAATATAAATTGAAACTTGTGTGTATATATTTTTCTTATAATGTGTTTGTGTGTATATATACACACGATAACACTTTTTATTTATATTTTTTTGATATCATATTATATGTCGATATTGAATTATTGTACGATATTTGATATTACATTCGAATCGAACTCTTATTTGATATCATTGGTACTTAAAAATAAAGAATCATCACATCATCAAATTATTATCAGAGATCACGATTCAAGTTAATTAAAAATACAGAATTATATAAATTCTTAATATGTCTCTTAATTTTTGAATAATTATTATTTTCATTAATATATTTTTTTATAAATTTTTCTTATATTATGTTCCCGTTGTAATGCACGGGCACGATACTAGTTACTTGTTAAGCATATTATTTTTAATGATGTAAATTTATCGTTTGAAGCCTTCTGATAGATTTTGAATTTATATTCACCAAACTATTTTGATGAGCACAACACACACTAATATATAGTTTAAGATAATTTGTAACAAACTTGTTGATTGGTACTTCTCTTGATAATAAGCATAGCACACGATTACTCAAAATTTGTTATATTATTTTGTACAAAAATTATTTAAATTACAAACTTTTACAGTTTCAGTGAGTGAAAACTTATAATTCTAATACATAAACTGGAATATGTAATACTGTTATTATTTATGTTACTTGAAATCCGAACATGTTTTATTTCGCCGACTTTCAACTATATCTTTATTTTTATATTAAACATAGATGTTCTAATTTACCAATAACTGTAATTAAAAGATAAAAATTTAGATTGAAAATCTCCAATCAAATAATATGTCTTTTTCTGATTCTATGAATCTTTTTGATATTTTTTACATATAGAAGTCCAAATTTAGTTACACGTACTCACCACATATAAATCATATTATCTTTCTAATTGGTCATGGTTTCTTTTCAATTTTTAAACATCATTCAAAAAAAAATTTAATTGATTGATAATTCATTGGTCAAGTCTTCATTTTTTTTTCTATTTTTTATATCATTTAAAGAATGTTACTTGTCATTTTTATGTCATTTTGTAAGAGATTTTTCTATGAAAATATATAAAAAAGAAAAAGAAAACAAATACTAGACATCTCTATTAACTTTTGTTGTAAGGACTTTCGTAACTAATGGTTATGTTCTTGGAGAGTCCAAAATAAGAATGCATATGGGTATATAGTTTATTGAAACTTATATCTTAATTATTTGCCTCCACAAATCAATCAATTAAAAAGTTAGAAACTTTCTCTTACACATGTAACATGAATTTTATATTTTGAAAAAGAATAATTTTTTTTTTATAAATATTAAATTAGTTTCAATAAAAAAAATAGTAAACTAAGTAAATGTGAGACATTTTGAAATTCGAATGACAAATAGGATATTGTGTAATTTAGAAAGGACATACTTTATTTTTAAATAAATGTTTTCGGTGGGTATATGTGAAATTGTGCCATGATTATAATGCCAAAACCCTAGCTCTCGCCGCAATTGTATTAAAGATCGATATCGATCTCGCTTTCTTCATCTCTCAACCTCCGCGATTCATCTCTCCTCTTTGATCTAGAGCGGTTAAACCTTTTACCAAATCCAAAATGGGGTATGTAAACATTCTTAATCCCTTTAGAAGTTTGATCTAGTACCAGTACACAGACTAGTTATTTTGCTGTGGGTTTCCGTTAACGTAGTTAAATTATATATGTGAAACAACAAAACAAGTTCTTTTTGGATAATTTCCATCGCCTATTGGCATTTTTTGAAACTAAACTTTCTTATGTTTAGTTTGAGCTAATAAGCTTATGGACGGTCCTGTGCTAGCCTTGACATTGGATTCGTTAGCACACAACATATTTCATAAGCGAAATAAGTATGTTGCCGCTGGGTTTACTAATTCTTGAATTCACTGTTTCAAGGATTTTATTCTCAGAGGCATACATTTTGTGGATGTTATTTTATTAACTAATATAATGTTGCTGTATTCTTGTTCATATACATTTTTTTATGCAAGATTGACACTAGATAATCATGCAAATTAATTATCTTTTGTTTCAGTAGTATCAGTAATTTGCAACATATAAAGCTACCCGTGTATGAATATCCAATAACATTTGAAATTTTTGGGAATGCATCAGATGGCATTAATTTGTTTATCTGGATCTCTATTCGAAAGTAGAATTGTTAAAATATTTAATTTTAATTTATGTGACCAATTTGTGATCCTGTTAGAGCAACAAATGATGTTGGGAACCAAATGTATGGTTTTTAATTGGAAATTAACTTTGATCTTGCTGATAAATTGTTTCTGGTTAGCACTAAGTTTCTGTTATCATATAATCGTTGGGCTTTCCTAATCGAACGGTAATTGTTGGGGTGTTGGAAAACAAACAGGAAGACGCGTGGAATGGGAGCTGGGCGCAAGTTGAAGAAGCACAGAAGAGAGGAGAGGTGGGCTGACAAGGCATACAAGAAGAGCCATCTTGGAAATGAGTGGAAGAAGCCCTTCGCCGGTTCTTCCCATGCCAAAGGCATTGTCCTTGAAAAAATGTATGTGCTCTACCTCCCCTTACACATGTCAAAAGAAGAGATGAAAGTTATAGCTGACTGGACTAGTATAATGCATAATTCTTCAGTTGCTGGTCTGTTTTTTCGCAGCTTTGTTTGTTAGTGGTGGGTACCTAATGTGTTTGGTTTCTGTATCCCAGCTAGTTTCTAGTCTGGTCATACAAATGGAATTTTAAGTATAACATATTCTCGTAGTGGACTTAGAAATGAAATAGTAAGCCACTTGTTTTGATTTGACTCTGATACTAGTAAGGGTTAATAATGCATGCAGTGGTATTGAGGCCAAGCAGCCGAACTCTGCTATCCGTAAGTGTGCTCGTGTGCAATTGGTTAAGAACGGGAAGAAGATCGCAGCCTTTGTGCCGAATGACGGTTGCTTGAACTACATTGAGGAGAATGTACAGGCTTTTTTCTCTCTCGTTTCTTTTTTAGAAATTAACATGTTTGGTGTTTTGTGCATGTGCATTGAATGATTTAATTGTGTTTGATATCAGGATGAGGTGTTGATTGCTGGATTTGGTAGGAAGGGACATGCTGTCGGAGATATTCCTGGTGTCAGGTTCAAGGTTGTCAAGGTTTCTGGCGTCTCTCTTTTGGCTCTCTTCAAGGAGAAGAAAGAGAAGCCTAGGTCTTAGATTTTTTTTTTTTTTTATTGTTAATTCATTTTAGATGCTTACAAACAATTTTGCTCTTTGTGCCCAAAAGATGTTTTGAGTGGGGATCTTGTTCATCTCTTTTGTGTATTTGTTTATTAGCTTTGTTGCTTTTGGGTCTTGTTTGAAAATATAGTATTGTCATCATGATGCCATTATCTAGCCTTCTTATTTGCTGAATTTTCAAGTTTTTTGCTATAATTTATATGGAAAGTTTTGATAGATTAACTGCATTGAAGTTGAATTTCATTGATAAATTTATATGGTCTTTTCAAATTTTGAACTATGCAAAGAGTATGCTCATTGGTTGACCTATAATGTGAATACTCACGAAGCCAAGTTACGAAGGCATGAAATCATTCAAACTATTCATGTCCTCCTGTTGTCTTGCACTTGATAGTAGTCTTCTTTTATTCTCTTTTTCTAAGTCTTTTTCTTTGAGGCCTTTCTTCAACTCGTGGCTATGGTTCAGCTGATGGCTGCCTTGACCAGTGATCACTTTGTGGATTCTGAACTGCTGCAGAAGCAAGTGTTCTAACATCGTTGTTACCTTCACACAGTATGTTTCTCACTTTGGAAGAGAAATATACTGTCAATCACTGGATTCAGTGGATTGTATATATATCCATTACTGACTTGAGGAACTCACTCTGTAACTCCAAGAAACATCACCCAAATCAGACTCCGTTCATGTCTCACCAACCCCAAATACTTGATGAACATTTATATTCTTTGTCATTTCTAACTTGGTTTCGAATTATTTTATCCAGTGTTATCAGAACTGGACTGGACCGCCGGTTGAACCGAACCCCTATACGGTTCGATTCATTTAAAAGATCGCTTGAGCAGTCGAAACGGAAAAAGTCGATTTAATCGGTTGGATTTTTATAAGTCGCCGAACTAACCACCGTAAAAATCCCGTTTCAAAACTGATTTCACATATCTTGCTATTTATCAAATCACTAAGATGAAAAGCACTGAGAATTGGGATCTCCTTCCTACGACCTCTCAATTCTCAATTTGGTTGGGTCCTTTAATATTCTTGAGTGTATTTCACGGCATTCACAAGGATTATAGCTTTGAAAAGAAGCAGCGGCAAGCCGGTAACTCAAAGTTGTAAGTTTATTTAACCACTAAATTCAAGTTTGACTAGAAAACGTGGATTTCATTGCCTCAATTTTGAACCAGAGAGGGGTGTTAAGGCACATAAATAAATAGGTCTCAACATGCTCATGTTTTTTGTTGGTGAAGCAATTCTTTCTTTTTTTCTTTGCTCATTGCTTGGTCCAAATTTTCGAATCAAAATCACAGTTGCTTTAGGAGAGTAGTACGTTCAAGGCATTAATTTTTGAGTTAATTTTATTGCATTGATGCATGCCTTTCAAGTGTTTGATGAAATGCCCAAATGAAAAAAGAATATTATTTTTTGAGATCTTGTGCCAGCCACTGTTTACAAAATTAATTAAGATTTTGATGTGCATATTTTTCAAATAATCTGAGTGTGTTAGAGTACATAAAACTCTTGCAAATTGAAGTAGTATTTTTCTACTTGATATAAATGAACCTTAAATATCAACTTGGTATAATTCAAGTCTGATACTAGAATTTTCATGATCACAATTTGTAGCATATCATGATGGTTTGGCACCAGTTAGTTAGATAACCTAGATCGATTAATTATCATGCTGGTTTTTCACTAGTTAGTTTGATAAAAAAAAAAAAAGTATGTTGATACCTGATGAAACAGTGCCAGTGCCACCAAAGTTATCATGCTGGTTTTTCATATGCAATAAAATATAACTTTAATTTTACTGAAAGTTTAGCATGCAATTGATCTCTGACTTTGCATATATTTTTTAAGAACACAATTATTCTTGTTGTACAGAGATCATGTTGGCAATTAATCTTGAAGCAAATGAATCTATCACACCTTTTTCTCTGAAAACTGCCACAAGAGGCAAAACAAATTCGGATTGGGGACATTGTATTGAACGGATTGTTGTTGACAACAATAAAAATTTGAAGGTTATTGCATGTCTCTATTGTGAAAAAATATTTCAAGGCAGTGACATTAACCGGTTTAAGAAGCATATAAATTGTAATTGTTTTAGAAATTGTGATTGGTTTAGAATCCATATAAATTGTGATTGTTTTAGAAAATAAATCAGCGGTTGAACCAATTGACTCAGCGGTCCGACCTATGAACCATTGACCCGGGACTTTTAGAAGTCGATGTCTGGTTTGGTTTTGATAACATTGATTTTATCACGTGTGCTCTGAAATCATCTGAAGATGCTTGCATAATTGGACCTATTTTAAAATATATTAACCGTGGCCGAGACCTCTTGTTTCATCGAATTGAAAGAGCGAATAAGCCCAATATGAGAGCACCCCGGCCCCAATCTAACCTAGAATAATTAGTGTTCTCGTTATTTACTGATTTTCACTAAGAGCAATTGTGTTTTCAATACATAATCTATCATGATACTGCAGTAATACAATAGAAAAATAAAACAATAGAAACGAATCGATATCAGTTGAGTTTTATTTTACCATCTTAAATTTTCTATACATTTATCAAAGATAAACAGCCTCTGAGGTCAACAAGAAAAATAAAGGATCCTATCAAACCGATGACTTAAAAAGTTAAAACATAAGACTGTCCAGCCATAAGTCTTAATTCGTAAGTCGTAACCCGTAAGTCGTAATTCTCGCTCTCAGTTCTAAAATCCTAAATGACTTTTAACTCTCGCTTTCGGCGACTACGATCACTCTTTCTTATCGTAAAAAAATTTGTAAAAAATTTAAAATTGAGTTCGTAAAAAAATTGATTTGAAATTAATTCAAACCAAATTTAATTCAAAATTAATTTAAACCAAACTCAAACTGGAGTAAGTTCGATTCATTTGCAGCCCTACTGTTAACCATAAGGTAGTTAATATGTATTGAATTTTTTTTCCGAGAATAGATTACGCTACCAATTGAAATTGGCATGGAGGCAGTTTAATGATCCAATCATGTTGAAGTTAGGTAGCTAATTGAACTAAATAAGATTCTGATTGTTCGACTTTACCATAGCACGCGGATGGGAAAAATTTATAAACTAACTCATTTAAAACTTTTCACTTCTTCCAATTTACTCTTATCCTTCTCAGTACCTCTTCTCACCTCTCTAAAATTTTGATCTACTCCCATTCTTTTCAAAAAAAGAACAAAAATTGATAGTGTAAGAGATGGAGCAGCATAACACTCTAGATGAGGGCCACAAATTCCAATTTGAAAGGCTAGGTAACTGAAAAGGATGAATTCTGATAACAAAATATATAACCATATGAAGTTCACAAAGCCTTGAAAATTAAGATAGCAAGAAGAAAAAAGGGATCAAGAAATAATCTGACTTCAATCTTGAGGAGCTCTGCCCAATACTAACTCAATTATTCCAGTTATTGTAACTTACAAATATCAACAGAAGCAGAGTACTTCTAAAAAGTTCTAGGTATCAGTTACAGACATAGTAGACAGTCAAACAAACCCAGATGATCGATAAGAGATGTTAGAAAAAGTATAGACCAGACACCAGAAACGTGGGAACAGATCATAAATTCCTCGATCAAGAAACAAAAAAAGAACAGAAAATTGCACCATGCTTTTGATAGCCTTGATATGATGCATCAAGACGTCTTTTTTTTTTTTTTTTTTTGAGGAATCAACAGTAATGTCAAAACTTCCTTCATCGATTTCATCAACTTCATGCTTATATGAATCAGATAAAAAACTTGAAGGCGATAAGCTATTAGGGAACTCACACAATGGAGAAACATCAAGAATTCGGAAGTTTTTGAATCTCCATTTGTTCTTGTATTTTTTTTTTTTTTCGATGTAAAAGGATTAGTGGAAAGAGAAGGGAGGCGATTTCCTCTTGCCAGAATTGGCTACCATTTCTTTGTTTCAGAGGAATTGGAGAGAATTTTTTCATCTGATTCTAATTTTAAAAAAATTGTTAATTCTGACGCCGAAAAGAGTTATTTCAAAAAAAAAGGTGAATTCTGAGCCAAGAGGGGTTATTAATTTTTGTGGATTAGAAGGGGGCCTAAGGCCTAGGTTGTTTGTTTCCTAGCCGTAACAATGATTGCATGTGCAGTGCACATGGATTAAGATAATAGAGAGGGACTGGTAACTTCTCCTGTCAATCTGAGAAAGGTACGCTTTATAAAGAAAGTTAAGCTGATTCCTAGAACAGGCTGTTCAAGGTGTACTTGTAGACAATTTTATGAGAGGAATGAAATTGTAAAATAGGATTCTTTTTAAGGAGTAAAATGTGCTCAATTTCATAAAATGGATTCTTGAGATGAAATTTTTCTCTATTCCATGAATATTCGAGATGATTTTTTTTCCTTTTCCATCTCAAATTTCAAATGATTCTCATCTCGGATGATATCAGGGATGTCAAATTTGTACTTCACCCGGGCATGTCGACCTAACTCGATCCGTACCCGAATTACTTGATGATTTAATGGGTCGGGCACAGTTCTAATTTTTTTGACCCGTCTTAAGTCCGATTGGATACGACCGGTCTGATCGATCTAATTTTGAAAATATCAAAAGAGTAGTTGAGATCATACTCATTAAGCTTCAATTTCAAATACTAATAGATAATTATAATATTAAAGGAATAATAATCTGATGTTAAACTGCAAAATATATAACTACAAGTAGGGGCCAAGGAATAACTCTACCCAATAGTTACAACTCAAGTTTTTTTTATTAAAAAAAAAAACAGTTTTATGTAATTACCACAAAAAAAAAGTTTATGTCAATCAAAATCTGAAATTTTGTTTAATGAAACAAAATAAAGTTCTTCACTGATAGAAATGCATTATGACCCGATAATTAAATGAATAAACTTTTACCCGAACCAAAAACGCCAACTAAACATGATCTGACCTGATTCGAATATGATTCATATTCAAGCTATATATCCGATTTGAATGTGTGATACGATCATACGACTTAACCCTGCCAATTAATTTTGACAAGTCGAGTGAATCATTGAAATCATACTTGTAACCGTTAATTTAAATTACTAATAGATCATTATAATTTAAATCTGGAAATAAGCTTAATTTTAAGTACCCCTGCGAAAGATATACGAATATACGATCACTACAACTCTACAAGTGCCAAGCTAATTAAGGAACTCTACACAATAGTTGTAGCTCAATTTTTTTTATTTTTTGAATTTTTTTAAAAAAGAAGAAGAAGTATTTTACACAATAACCCAAAAAGAAGTAACAGTTAATGTCAATCAAAACCTGGAATTTTGTTTGATAAAGCAAAATAAAAAGTTCATCACCAACAGAAATAAGTAAAAGATGTACTGGATTTGCAAATTCTAAAAATTCGCCCAATACATAAAATAAAAAATGTAATGAATTTGCGCACATAAAAATTAAGTAATATATCACTGTTCAGTTAAATAAAATAATGTAATTACTTTAATAAATAATGAAAAATAATTGTTTGGTTGATTAGTAGGTTAGACCACTAGAGAAGTTACAACAGTCACATCGCCTGCATGCGTGGCATAAGTGCAGTAAACATTCTGACAATGCAAAAATTTCTAATGCTTTTAAAATTATTGCAATTCTTCTAATAGTAATATATCAGTATTAGAAGATAATAGGTTTAAAATTGAACTGAAGGACTTCTTGTGTATATGAATATTTTGTGCCTAAAACAATTAATACAATACTCTTTGTGAACTGAGAATTGTATATTTAAAACTAAACTAAAAAGTTCCTTATAAATATTTCAAAATTAAAAGACTTAATTAATTTTTATTAAAAATAAAAAAAATATGTACAAAAGAGTTGGAAAAAGACCAAGTGAACTTCGTTCAACCACAAAGTTTGATATGTTAACATTAGGGGTGTCCAGGACACCCTTTTTAACTGTTTATCGAACCTATATTGTGTTCGATGTAGTAGATATGGACATGTTTTTTTTTTTTTTTTAATTTATTGGATATAAATAATGATTTATTTTTCTATTAACTAAACAGGTAAGGATACGGATAAAAATTATTTTGTATTCGTTACCTATGACTATAGGAGCGAAAT
The DNA here is from genome assembly GCA_964058845.1 of Carex sylvatica. Classification (NCBI taxonomy): domain Eukaryota; kingdom Viridiplantae; phylum Streptophyta; class Magnoliopsida; order Poales; family Cyperaceae; genus Carex; species Carex sylvatica. The sequence continues at coordinate 45,921 of CAXKVR010000143.1, forward strand.
CAGACATTCGAACTATGGAGATCAAATACATATAGGAGGTCAATCATATACACTTTTTCTGTGTAGAATATGAGTCAATTTTACAGTATTGTGACATTTTACACTATTTGTATATAAATCAGAGGTTGGCTACTATGCTTATATAAGCATATCCCCACATATGCTTATAACTCATTTTTGTGTTTCCAATCTCCAAATGGTCGATCGGAACCGTTCATATTGTTCTCCATATTAATATGTGCTTGGAAACTAAATTTTACATTTTTCTGAATTTTTTTACTATTTATTAAGCCACTTTGAAAATCGCTGATCCAACGGTGGCTGCACAAAACAGTAAAATCAGCAGCCACCGTTGGATTAATAATTTTCAAGTGGCTTAATAAATAGTAAAAAAATTCAGAAAAATGTAAAATTTAGTTTCCAAGCACATATTAATATGGAGAACAAGATGAACGGTTCAGATCGACCATTTGGACATTGGAAGTACAAAAATGAGTTATAAGCATATGTGGGGATATGCTTATATAAGCATAGTAGCCAACCTCTATAAATCATACATAAATATAAAAACAAATTGAAAAAAAATGGAATTCAATTGACCCCATTCATACTTCTTAGCTCCGCCCCTACCTATGAGCAATTATAAAAAAAAATTATATATAGATGTATCTCCATTCTTATATTAAATATATAGATGTCCTCATCTGTCAACAACTGTGATTAAAAGATAAAATTTTAAATTAAATATCAATCCTCCAATCAAACAATCCGTCTTTTATTCTATTTTATGCATCTATGCTCTTTTATAATATTTTTCCATTCCAATATATTTTAACATTTGTCATGAATATTGTTGAATAATTATTCTTTTTATCGATCTATTTTTTTTAATGAAAATATAGTATTTTCTATGAGAATTTATTTTTTCTTTCTTATATTATATTCTTATTACGATTTACACAGACTCAGTAATTAATAGCATTTAATTATGAATGATATAAAGCATGGAATGCTCAATAAAACATAGCATAATAAACCTTCAAATGGCGTATGTGGCTACGTATGATTTCACTCTTCTAGTTCTTTGTAATTGTGTTCCTTCATTTTTTTTTAATTAAGTCGTGATAGCATCAAGGAGATTAGACAAAGAAAAAACAACCGGAGAATAATATGGAAAATATAGCTCTTATTTCTACTTTCTATTTTTGAACTTGCTTGTTTTGATAAAAAAAAAAAAAAAATTTAGTTGAGATTGATTGTATATTTGTATTTTAATTTTATATTAGTAAAAAGTTGCATGTGTATAATGAATTTTTTTTTTATAGTAAAAATTGGAGGTCAAGTCACCCAACTGTTTAATTTCACAATGAAATATCTCTTCCAAGTTTTGAATTTGAGACTTTCTATACGGAGAGTATTGCCTTTGCACTAGGCTAAATACTGGTTCTCAAATAATTTTTTTTTTTTTTGAAAGATTTTTTAAATTTTTTTGAAAGAAAATGAATGAGTTTTGATGATGTTTTAAAAAAAATAATAACTATTATATTAATACTATTTGTTATTCTTCTGCTATTATTTTGTTAAATGATAATTTGAATGAGTAAAGATAAAGTGAGGTGAGATAAAATCATTTAAAATATATATATATATATATATATATATATATATATAAGTAAAGCCAATTATTTCTTAAATGTGTATGGGTATGAAAATATTTCTTTCCGAACCGAATCGTACCCTTTGACACCCCTAGTTAGCATTTCCTATTTCGGACAAGTAGGATTCTACATGAGCTACTAATATGATGTAACCGAAGGAAAAAAAAAAAGAAAAAAAAAATTGATGCTGAAGCTTTACGCGATAGATACAATTATATCAACAGGAAGGAATATCATGCATATTATATCAACTCATGCTGAATTGCTGATGTTGCAACAGAAAGGTTAATACTTTTTTATCTCCCTTTAGGGAGAGGTTGAGATTCAAAGTTGCTAGAACCATCAACTTTTCTCAAATTTAATCATTTGATTGGAAATTATTAATTTTTCTTAATTAATAATTAATAAAATATTCATTAATGTGTGAGATATATACGGCCGCATAATTCGCACATGCTTATGCAGTGGTCTTCTGTATATAAAATCTCATGCAATCAAGTTCATGCAATTTTGAATATACGAGAAAATATACGATTCATGCGGACTTGAATAAAAGCCTAAAAATTATTTGAGGAGATTAGAATCTATAACCTTTATAATATGATAAAGAGCACAAATTACTAGACTAAACAAGTCTTTAGATATAAATTAATTTTATTTTATCTATATTTCTTTAACAAAACATAATAAAATTGCTTATGCAGTAGTCTTTTACATGTATGAACAAAACCGCATTTTACAACACTGGATATACCTACTTCAATACATGGAATTAATTACTTTTATTTTGTTGATCACATATTCAAAAAATTATATATTAGACATTGTATTATTTTGACAGTATTAATTTTAATTAAAAATATTATTTTGAAAAAATACATTTCTATTTGAAAGCGAAGCTCGAAAATAGTCCTAGTATAAAACAAAAGGAGGAAATGAATGTGTCTCCACTCTCCACTAGAGCCTCTTTATTTTCTAAATTATATTTTATATTCAATGATAATTACTAAAGTAGAGCAAAAATAAAGACAAGGGATATACAACGGCCTAAGCAATTTTTTTTGGAATTAACACCCAACTTTTCAAATATTACGAGTATGTTAGAAATATTTCAAATGATTAAATAAATTGGGATAAATTACATGCTTGTCAATTAAAAGAAGATTATAAGTAAAGAATATGGAGATTAAAATTTTGACTGTTTCAAATTTCTATTCAACACATGTATTTATTTAAACAATAATGTCAGCTTGTCTCCTGAGCCCCAAACCCCTGGAACAGGGTTTTATTTCAGTTTAGGCCAATACCCAGAAATACTGTTGAAATATGAGCAATAAATTGGCCTAAATAAACTCCTGATCATGTGTTAGACAAATTAAAAATTTACGTTACTGCTGATGATTCGGACTTCGTATTTCGTGCATCTATGTACAAAACAAAAATTTCTTTGTATGTTGTATTTTTACAAAACAAAAATTTGGATGTTCATATCTATTTTTTTTAATTTACATATTCTTACCTTTTATATGGAAATATATAATAATAAAATAGACATGTCGTACCGTGTGTCTTATAAAATTATGTATTGCCCTGATAGGAATTAATATATATATATATTTCTTGCTATCATGCTATGTCTGTATCTGTGTTGTGGATCTGTATCCGCTGTTTTTCTGATTAGAAAAGCAGATTCCTGCTATTTTTTCTCTCTATATCTCTCTTCAAAAAAGAGAAGAGAGAGAAAGAGGATTACGTGGGAGAGATAGAAAGAATAGCAGGAGAAGAGCAAGAAATGGAAGAGCACCGGATCTCATTCCCTGTATTGCATACTTGCATCAGATATGATATTCTTAATCGGTAATTTGGTATTCATGCAGCATAGCTTTCCTGCATTTGAATTGTCAAAAATATATATTACTTTAGGGATGTTGTCAAAAATATATATTATTTTAGGAAAGTTGTCAAAAATACAAAAGTATTGTCCTTAACCACTAGATAAAAAAAATAGTTATTGACAAAGACATATTTTTATTATCTTATTGAAAGGGACATAAATATAGTAACCCTAAGATTGTCAAAAGTGCATGTCAGCTAAAAAAATTGCATTGATAATTTAAAGGAACTTTATTTTTTAGAAGATGATAGTATTACTTTTTTTATGTGTATGCAGGGCGAAGGTATATGGATATAATAGGGGTCAATTAATTTTTGTTTTTCAAAAACTAGTGGTTATATTTGTTTTTTTATATATTTTATTATAAAATGTTATGAAAATCTCAAAATGATCTCATATTTTATATTAAAAGTTCATAGTGTTGACTCTCATTCTTTTTTTTTTTAAATAGTTATTATATTCAGTGTATAATTTGAAAAACTCTAATATTTCATATTACTTATAATTACTAAAAAAATTGAAATCATTAGCCAATTTTCTGCCTCCGCTCCTGTTAGTGTATGTCAATTTAAGTTCAATGAATTGGAACAACAAAATGTGTGCAGTTATAATTTTTATCAAATATGCACCGGCAATTGTATTTAAATTAATTTAGTCCCCCTTTCTCGGTTCCAACTGGACAAGTGCATTTGTATAATGATATGAATGGTATGGTATTGATGAGCAATTCCAATTTGCATGAGTGTTGACTCTCTCCAGTGGCAGTGACCTTTCCCAAGTTTAACCTCTCCCATCGCCAAACGCCTCTAGATCTCCCCCAAATTATTATTATTCTAATAAATTCGAATTAATTATTATCATACCATTTATTAAATTCTTCCCATTTATCAACTCATTAATTACTGGTACGCACCCCCCTTCCCAAAATAATTAAATAAATAAATAAATAATAATGGTCTATTTTAATTGGTTACCCCTCTAATGTCATCCTAAAAAGATTTTATTTTCAATTATATCATCTACCACATGCATCTCCTCTTTTAAGCCATCATTGCACCCACAATATTTCCTTCTTCCTCGCCCAAAGGAAACCAAATCCCATTAATAGCCACCTCCTGAGGCCTAAGGATTAAAACACACAAGCATGGCCGGGTTGATTAAACACTACCAAAGGTATACCAAGCGCACCAATATCCTTTCCATAGCCTTTGTAGCCCTCCTCTGCTCCCTCTCTTACTTCCTCGGCTTATGGCAACACGGCGGCTTCACGTCTCCTGTTTCCACCACCGCTGTTCTATCCAGCGTTGCTTGTGACCCCACAACCGTCTCCACATCAACAGGGCTCGGTCTTGATTTTGCCGCACACCATGCAGCCAACGATTCTACCTTCGCATCACCACCGCCGAGTGATTTTCCGCCGTGTGACATTAAATATTCTGAATATACCCCTTGCGAGGACGTCGACCGATCATTACGGTTCGATCGAGATAGGCTGATATACAGAGAGAGACACTGTCCTGAGAAAAGGGAGCTGTTGAAATGTCTGATACCTGCACCAGCTGGATACAGGAACCCATTTCCTTGGCCAGCGAGTCGGGATGTGGCGTGGTTTGCGAACGTGCCACATAAGGAGCTGTCCGTTGAGAAGGCGGTGCAAAATTGGATCAGAGTTGATGGGGACAAGTTCCGATTTCCCGGTGGTGGGACCATGTTTCCCCGTGGTGCCGATGCCTACATCGATGACATTGATAAATTGATCTCTCTTCATGATGGGACTATTCGTACCGCCATTGATACCGGTTGCGGGGTAAGTTCAATTCTATGATCTTTGTTTAATTTCGGCTTTTAATTCTCATCTCTCTGTTTGATTGATGAATTTGGGATTGTAAGTTTTGCTATCTTTTGTGTTGTCGCCGGTAGTGAATTTTACGTTACTTTTAGTAAATCTTGGTAATTATGTAGTGGAGCGCTAATGGGAAATTAATGGTAACCAGACAAGGAATTGGAATTGGGTTTCTTCAACTATGGATATTGCGATTGTGTTATTGTGCGTTGACAGATTTAGACAGTATTTAATTGGATATTCTAGTAATATATTTTACAGAAAATTGCTGTACGATACATCGTTATATGACTTATATCTAATTATGTAATGTAATTCTTAAAAACATTCTTTTATTAAGGGGGGTGAATATGCAAAAGAACCATCCATCACCAAATTTGGATAATGGAATGACCGAATGAGTGTACAGACCGCTTCCGTTACCTGACAAAAGAACAAGTAGCTTTTGAAGAGTGGGTTACGTTAGTACTGTTAAGTGTTAACTGTACAACCAAACCTTTTGCCTTTTGGTACTTGGGCTTTTAGATGTATGTACAGACTGATTTTTCTCGTCGGAATCTTCGGATCCGCCACGAAAGTTGTCAGAGTGTTACGAGTTGAGTCACCAACATTTTTGGATCTACTAATTTTTTAATTTTGTGGAGACTTTTTAAATTTTGCAATATACGGTACGGGTCCAACTGTCTTGACTCGCTATATGTGTCGCAAGTCCATCGTCGGTCCAAAGAATCATGTTTCAGTTTTCTCCTTATAATAAATAAATAAAACATACCTGGCACATTTTCTCTGTGGTTTCATTCCATGTGGCGAGGCCAACAAATGCCTGATGTCGAACTTTGTCTACGAAATTGGGAGATGCACTTTTTACTTTTGGAATTTTTTGGTTAATATGTGCTAGCAGACTAGCAGTTCAAGTGGTACAGTAAAAAAAAAAAAGCATTTTACTCTGAATGGAATTTTTTTATTTATTTTTGCTCTGGAACTGAATTGTGACTAAAATAGTTTTATACTCGGTCAATTTTGAGCCTGCATGACTTTTATTTACTCAATCTAGAATAGAACTGTACCGGAACTCAGGAAGGGATCTCTTGGGCCAACCCCACGGGCTTTGGTGGTTTTTCCCCTAAAGAATCTTTTAGGATCTTAATACATTAAATTATTCAAATCCAAGGGGTATTGCTGCAAAACTCTTACAAGTAAAAATAAAATAAATTCTCGTGTAATATAAACATGCCAGTATCACACTTAATTCAGGGTTCAACTAGGACACAAGTACACAACTGACATCTTAAACCTAAGACATTTTGTTTCTGTGCTGCAACTTCCCCTCCTCCAATTGTGCAATTAATTACATGTGCCATTATTAATTATAGGTAGCAAGCTGGGGTGCATACTTGCTGTCAAGAAATATAGTAACAATGTCATTCGCACCACGGGACACACATGAGGCACAAGTGCAGTTTGCATTGGAGCGGGGTGTCCCCGCAATGATTGGTGTCCTGGCCTCCAGCCGTCTCCCCTATCCTTCCCGTGCCTTCGACATGGCTCATTGCTCCCGCTGTCTCATCCCTTGGCATCTATATGGTTAATTTCCCTAACTTAATTTTTTATTGTGTTTATTATTAATTATCTCACGTTGTATCTTTAGAAGAGCTTGCTAGCTGTGCTTTTTTTTTTTTTAGTTATTAAACCAAAGGCATTTTATTGAAAATTTGTTTGTGTGGACATTTCTTGAGGATCACATTTGAAGATGCTACCACATCACATAATAGGATACCCCACGCCATAGGTCTGGGTTCTTAATTATGTTTCTAAAGTAAGCTCTTATCCTTACAGATAGATTAAACTATGAAAAGAAAAAAAAAAAAAACCTATTCTACTTCACAAAAGAAAAAATAAAATCCCTATAAAACTTTCATATGAAATTAACCATCCTCATTTGTGGTCCAGACTCAATATAATATTCCCGGCACACCTTTATAGATTCATTAATTATTTTTCATGGTATAAAAACAGATGGACTATACTTGATTGAGGTAGACCGTATTTTAAGACCTGGTGGCTACTGGATCCTGTCGGGACCGCCCATCAACTGGAAGAAGCACTGGAAGGGATGGCAGAGGACCGAAGAGGATTTACACAACGAGCAAAATCAGATTGAAAATGTGGCAAAGTCGTTGTGTTGGAAGAAAGTACAGGAGAAGGGTGATCTTGCCATCTGGCAGAAGCCAACCAATCATGTCCATTGCAAGATTAACCGAAAGGTCATCAAGTCACCTCAGTTCTGCAGCGCCCAAAACCCTGATGCCGCCTGGTAATTTGATTTAAGTTTTAAACTAATTAATTCGGCTTAAAATTGTTCTTTTTTTTATCTTGGATGCCAATTTATTATTTCAGAACTATATATCAATCTGGTAATACAATAGACATTTTTTTTTATTTGGTCCTTATTATGATTTCTGTTTTTAATTTAATTAGGGCTACAATGCAATGTTCCTGGCCAACCTTTAGCCCAATTTGTTTTTTCAAATGTGTACATAGTTCGGCATATTTGCCTGGAAGGAAGTTGTATAATTGATTTCATTCCTGAAAATTGATGGAATCACATAGTATTTGCAATTTATGGTCTAGCTTATCGACATCCTATGAACTGCCCATTTCCTAATTAAGTTCAATATCTAGGTACAACAAAATGGAGCCGTGCATCACCCCACTGCCTGAGGTGGCAAGCATTGATCAAGTGGCAGGTGGGGAACTAAAGAGATGGCCTGAGAGATTAACTGCAATTCCACCAAGAATAAGTTCAGGAAGTGTGGAAGGAGTTACAGCTGAGACATTCTTGCAAGATACAGAGCTATGGAAAGCTCGGGTTGGCTATTACAAAAAATTAATTAGTCAACTGGGTCAGAAGGGCAGATACCGAAATTTACTTGACACGAATGCTCAGTTTGGTGGATTTGCTGCTGCACTTATAGACGATCCAGTTTGGGTCATAAACATGGTCCCCACAATTGGGAAGGATACGCTTGGTGTGATTTACGAGCGGGGCCTGATTGGGTCTTATCAGGACTGGTGAGTTCATGTTTTTGCATCAAATATATTTGCACTTATTTTCCCCAATTGGCAGGGCCTTTTTTCATTATCTTATATCTCTGAACAATTCAGGTGTGAGGCGGTGTCTACCTACCCGAGGACGTATGATCTCATTCATGTTGATTCTTTGTTGACCCTGTATAAAGATAGGTAATACAAGAATTAATTAGTGGCATATCTATTTTTTGCATTATGTTTTCAGACATAAAAAGTTGCAAAATTGACATTAGGAGATATAAAAGGAACTCATGATTAACCACATTGAAGAAATCTCACACTTACAAATTGAATGATATGCACCATTAAGGAAACCCCAGAAGAATGTATTAGAATGTAGTTCTACCATTAAAAAACTGCTGGAAGAATACAATGTCACCATTAAAGAACATCAGACAAATGCAAAAAATTTCACCATTACACTTGTATCCAAATCCCCAGTTAGTAGCATAAAAATGTGCATACCAAGAGATTGATTATTAATTTTAACATAATTACCAACTATCTACCTTGGTAACCATTTTTAAATTTCACAAATAATATTATCATACAATTAATAACATTATGGGAAACTAAAAAGAATTAATATGTTTGGTTTGTGTATCAGGTGTGAGACAGAGAATATGTTACTAGAGATAGATAGAATATTAAGGCCAGAAGGCACAGTTATATTTAGAGATGATGTAGATATTTTGGTGAAGACAAAAAGCATTGCAGAGCGAATGAGATGGCAGAGCCAGATTGTAGATCATGAAAAGGGTCCCCATGTCAGAGAGAAACTTCTCTTGGTTGTGAAAACATACTGGACAGCTGAGGATCAAAACCAACCTCAATAGTTTACCATAATTAATTTCTTAAAAATTGGTATGTTATCATGGGACCTTATTACATGTTTAGTATTTTTTTTTCCTTTCAATTTTTGTTTCATTTTTTATAATTCTTTGGAGCTTAGTAGCTATAAACAGGTAATAATTTACATCTCTAAAGAAAATAGGAGCGATTTTAAAAATGGGTCTACTATTGAGAATAAAGTTTATCCTAGTAGCTAATTAAGACATTAATGTGAGAAGCAACATGTTTGACATCCACGAAGCGGAAGGGAAGAGATCGGGGGTGAGACTCACCTCCGCACAGTAATCTTACACATCGATTTGGAATGAAGATTGTACTCAAAATTCAACACGGAACTAAGCTTCTCTCCCCTTTGAACAGTGTTCGTTCACTTCTGCTCCCTCTCCAGTTTTTCTCTTCTAGAGCAAGTGAAACAGTCGGACAAAAACGGTCTGGGATGAGTTTCAAATATATGAGCACAGTGATTCTCCCTTTCCCTCCATCTGCATATCCCCTTCTGGAAAGGACTGTAAGAAATGAGATTATTTGAGAATTTTGACCCTCATATCATTATAAAAAAAAAGAAAAATAATTTCCTGTTAATATGAAAAGTTTTAGCTAGGTAAACTCCAGCGTTAGTAACTATTTGTTTTCTCTAGGTTTCTTTTTCTTGGTCTTCTTAAAAAAAAACAGGATTCCTTTAATATCTCCCAATGTCAATTTTGCAATTTTTATATCTGAAAACATCATGGTAATAAAAATATTTGGAGTTTTATTTTTGTGTGTGAATGTTGGAGCTGAAGAACCTTAATTATTAGTGCTGGGAGTTGATTGAGGTGAAATTGTTTTCACTGTTTAATTAGTGTTTACAAATGTCAATCAACTCACCTAACATAGACTACGGGCTTTTAATCAAATTAAAAGGAAAAAAAAAAAAAAAAACTACTAACATTGAATATTATGTTAAAATTTTATTCTGTAGACAGATTTTGTAAAAGTCGTGTCAACTATTGATGTCGTCAATCAGGAGCTAGGGGACTTCGGCATGGACTTCAGAAATACAAATACCATCCATTATATGATTAATTTGTCCGTACTTGCAAAGATTAATATCAACTCATTTGATAGAAGCGAGTATAATGATCATATTTTATGTACTTATTTTTTATTTATTTATTTATTTATTTTATTATTATTATTATTATTATTATTATTATTATTATTATTATTATTATTATTATTATTATTATTATTATTATTATTATTATTATTGTGTCCATGCGTACATGGTTGTTTGAATGTGGTTCTGGCCTTATCTATCTCATTGACGACAATCCGTTAAAATGTCTTTGTAGTTTGTACAATAATCGGTCCCATTTGATACGATTTGTCTGATAGCGTACCACCACGAAGTTGCCTTCATAGGAAAATTTATCAATATTTATTGGTCAAACCATATCCTTGCTTTAGAAATATTTAATCCTCCTAAAATTGTGGGATTTCAAGATTACTCTCTTATATAAAATATTTGCTTAAAAATCGTTTGCTTTTTTTTTTTTTTTTAACTTTTACATAAGTTGTGAAATCGTGAGGAAAATCAAACTCTCCATCTTTGAGTACAACCGCTTTAGAACTTTTTTCTAACCGTGTTACCTCCCCTTTTCGTTTCGTTTGCTTGATTATCATATTTTGGATTTCATCTTCTTTTTTCACATATACCTCTACAATTAATGATTTTTTGTTACACCTTGTTATATTCATAAACAATGAGTTAAAGTTTATGTGATTTTGGGTTCACATATTCTGATGATTTCCTGTGAAAACTCCAAAATTCATAAATAGGAAGCGTCCAAGTCGTTTTCATTTGAATCATGATATTAAAATTGAATTTCCAATAATAATGTTATCCGAATATTCTTTTCCTTTTATTATTATTATTTAACATCCAATTTCCACAACTCTAATATCATTGAAATTTGAAATTGCAGCCCAAGTTCAATATGTAAGCAAAACGATATAATTGATTACATTACGAACAATTGACAGGCACCATTTAATTCTGTTACCTTACATTGATTAATGTGACAAGGTTTTGGCAGATAAACTACTAAAGTTGAGAAGCCTACAAGTAGTTGGTATTTATAATTAGTACCTTTCACTTTAAGCTGTCCCTGTTTTTGTTCCTACGTCCACTGTTTACAACTAATTATTTCCACCAAGAACCAAATAATTGAAATTTTAATTAGTTCTTAAAAGGTCATAGGCATAGGGACATATGTAGGGTTGGAGCAGTTGCAGTTGATATCCTTTGCTATCCACTGCTTACAGCTAATTAATTCCTCCTCTGTTTTAATTTTTTTTTGTTTCGTTTTTCTTTGTCTTTGCCAGGATCGTGATAGCCACAGTGTATTCATTTTAGCATTAACCTTGTTGTTTTCTTCTTTAATTATAGAGGTTGGACTTATAACCTTGATTAAAAGATGCATGATTTATTGATTGGAACTTGCTACTAAAGTACTAGTTGGTAATTGCAATTAGATATATTTACTTTAATATATTAATTGGGATTATAACTAATTTATTGCTTATTAATTTGTCCGTTATCCCCTACAAGTTGGCTGCATACTTGTACTATCTCATTGTTAATATATAGGAAAAATTTCTGGTGTACCCATCAAATTTTTTAAAATAGCCAATATTCCCATCAAAACATCTTAATATCCAATATACCCATAAAAATTTAATGTTCTTTCTTCTATACCCTTTTATTAATTAAATATGTTATTTAATTATTTTAAAATTTTAATTGACAAATATACCCTTCTTTTGACTTGATATATGATCCTGATTCCTTAAAATATTAGAAGAAGAATTAAATCAGTCTCCGCCTCTCTGCTTTTGTTTCTCCTCCTTGTATTGTATCCTACCTCCACTTCATATGTTCGATTTGGAAATTTTCTTAAATTATAATTAAGTTCCTACCTCCTTTGTACCTCCTTCCTTCCTCCCTCCTTCCCAGTTATGAATTGAGGGAAAATATTAGAAGAATCAGCCTCTGCGCCTTTGCTCCTCCTTGTACTTATATAGCAAAGGCCATATCGCATACCATACCACACGGTTTCATCAAGATTTTCATTCAATTCGAGTATTATACTGAAGCAAGTAACCAATGCCTCCCAATCGTATCATCAAAATATATATCATCTTTTCGAGATATATATCATTTTCACTCATGAATGGCTATGCATGTATGATCACTCAAAAGGATGATATTTTGCATAGGTTTATATATATGATCGGCAGTTGCTGGTGAGTAACGATTGATACTCCAACAAATTTTTAATTGGTTCTAATATTTAAAAATTAATTCAAAGATGATTTAATTATTAAATCCAATATTTAGATTAAATTATAATTTTACTTAGTTTAAAGGTTTTCATGACATATTTGGTATTCACCGCAGTGGCACAGTTCATGGACCATGAATATGCGATCCCCAATTATTGAGAAATTAGTGGTGCATACTTTCTTGATTAGTCAGAAATCACGTTTCTGTCTGATATGGTCATAATATTGATTTTTTTTTCATCGAAAGTCTTTCTAGATAAATGTAGAGAAACTGTTCTTTTGTCTGTCCTCAAGAATTGAAGCAGTTCTTCAATTAGGCCTCCGCTTATTAAGGATTGAAGCAATTTCTTTTGTCCTTTGTCTCGAAGAATTGAAGCAATTCTTCCATCTTATATAGCGGTCAATCGTTAAGAATAATGGCGCTGTTCAACTTTTAAACATTTTGGAGGAAGGTTATATCTGTCAATTCAAATTTTAAAATAATTAAATAACATATTTAGTTAATAAAAGGGCATAAGAGAAAGAACATTAAATTTTTATGGGTATATTGGATATTAAGATGTTTTGATGGGGACATTGGCTATTTTAAAAGTTTTGATGGGTACACCAGAAATTTTCCCTAATATATATATATAGAGAGAGAGAGAGAGAGAGGAGGGTTCCAATGCCTCATGCCTTTCATACCTCATCATACCTTGTATTTTATATCTTTGTTTTTAAAGTTCAAATTGTAAATCCTAACCTTTCAACATGATATATATACTAAAATATAATTAGGGATGAAATTTTATAGTTTTTGAAAATATATTACTATTTTTTAAGATGGATAGAAAATCACTATTTTTGAACGGTTCAAAAATAGTGATTATCTACCTATCTTAAAAATTAGTAAAAAAATTTTAAAAAATATAAAATTTCATCTCCATGCATTATTTAGTATAAATATTATGTTGAATGGTTCGGATCGACAATTTAGACTTTGAAAACGAAGATATAAAATATGAGGCATGAAAAAGATGAGGCATTGGAACCCTCCTCATATATATATATATATATATATATATATATAGAGGTTGGCTACTATGCTTATATAAGCATATCCCCACATATGCTTATAACTCATTTTGTGTTTCCAATATCCAAATGGTCAATCTGAACCGTTAAATGTGATCTCTATATTAAAATGTGCTTGGAGACAAAATTTTACATTTTTATGAATTTGTTTACTATTTATTAAGCCAATTTAAAAATCTCTGATCCAACGGTGGCTTCTGATTTTACTGTTTTGTTAAGCCACCGTTAGATCAGCGATTTTCAAAGTGACTTAATAAATAGTAAAAAAAAATCAGAAAAATGTAAAATTTAGTCTCTAAGCACATTTCAATATAGAGATCATATCTAACGGTTCAGATCGATCATTTGGACATTGGAAATACAAAAATGAGTTATAAGCATATGTGGAGATATGCTTATATAAGCATAGTAGCCAACCTCTAAATATATGTATATAATATGAGGAGGGATTCAATTACACCATTTTTTGGTGACACCAAATTACACTCTCCATTTTCAAAGTTTTTAAATTCCAAACAGTCGATCCAAACCGTTCACATAATGGATATGTTAAAATGAGCTTGCAGAACAAATTTTACATTTTTTGAAATTTATTTACTATTTATTAAGTATTTAACAAAATCGCTATATTCAGACCGTTAAATTTTTGTATCCATTTTAATAAATAGTAAAAAAAATCAGAAAAATATAAAATTTGATATGCAAGCGCATTTTAACATATCCATCAAGTTGAACGGTTTGAACTTTGTAAACATAGGGTGTAATTCGGTGTCACAAAAAAAGAGTGTAATTGGATCCTCCTCATATAATATATGTTAGTATTGTACCAGTGCGTTGCAACGGAATATAGTATAAGATAACAAAAATAAATTCTCATACAAAATAAATGACAAATTTTCAAAAAAACAAAATCAATGAAAAATATTTGTTTAAAAATATTCATGAATATTAAAAAGAAGAAATCAATGAAAAGCAGGTTTGACAATTGGTAAAGTTTTTTTCAATTTTTTGCAAAGCAGGTACTGCAGTACCTTTATTAAAATTAAAATGATAAACTTTATATCATTCTATAAATTTATTAATACTAAATTTTATTTTTTAAACATGCATCTTTATTGAAATGATAAATAATATTTTTTTTAAAAGTTTATCTAAAACTTAGATTGTCAACCATCTTTGGTGAAATAAACTTAACTAAATTTGCTACTGTCAAGTATCAAAATACTAAATATTAACGGGCTATATTTCATCATCATTATTATTATTGTTGTTGTTGTTGTGCAAGACTATGCCTATTGTACCAAAAAGTCAAGCAAATTTGTGCTAAATATTAACGGGCTTTTTTTTTTATTGTGCAAAATATTAACTTATATTGTCCAGCATCTTTGTGCTTATTGTGTCGTGTTTATCAATATACAAATAAATAGAATAGAATAACACAAATTAAAAGAATTCAAAAATTGATTTTAATTGAGTATAGATCTGTATAAAATAAAATTGATAATATTTCTAGATTTTTTATGGTAGTAGTTATAGAAACATAAAAGAGAAATAAGGAGTGAAATAAGGAATAAAAGAAATAAGGAAACATAATTACATTGCTAAATTGGAGAGGGAGAAATAAGGAATGAATGAAATAAAGAAACATATTATATCGCTAAATTTTAGATTTTATTTAATTTTAATTGTAATGCATTGTGTGGCGAGTATGTTTTTAGTTAAATTTAGAATTATATACATATTCAGATGCATTTAATCAAAAGAAGATAGATTACGTAATTGGAGAGCTGAGGTTAAATCTGAAATTTCATCTTTCAATCGTAGCCATTGACGGATCAGACACCCAACGTGCTTAATAATAGAATGAAAATATTGCAATGTATGGTAGCCTTACTCTCTCTCTATATATATGAGTAATGATATCTCCATATTATATCTGAATTATGGCCCTAATTTACAATGAAACCTGTGCTTTAAAGCCTATTAATGTGGACTTTTTACTTATATTTCGATGAAATGTGGTACTGCTATGTTTTGTTTGGTATTTTGCAGGAAAAAGGGCGAAAAACTGGTTCTGACAACTTTTCATACGGCCCGTATGATATTCTGTGCGGGCCGTACAAGAACTGCCCAACCACACAGAAGGATCCACAACAGAGGCACAAAGTCTCCAAGTCAAAGCCCAGGCATACGGGCCGTACGGGATCTCGTACGGGCCGTACAACGCTGATTCGAAAAATCCAGCTGGAATCTGAATTGAGCACGATTTGAGGAGCCGAAAAGGAAACCCCTCCAGGCGTGATCTGGGGCATTAAAGGAGATATTCCACAGCAGGAAAGGGGATTAATAGGCAATCAATCAATAACTTTAGGGGGAATTCATTCTATCAATTGGTGGTTGCTAGGTTTTGGACGAGGGGAAAAGAAGAAAAGAAGGGAAGAACGCGAGTTTTCCACGGATCTTCGGATTTTCCACTGTTTTGTCATGAACTCTTTTATTTCTTGTTATTTGTGTTATCTCATGAACATGAGTAGCTAATTTACTTAGTTTCTAGGGGTAAGATGTAGTTTCTAGTTTAGCTTTGCTTGTGTGCTACTTGGATTTTGTGTTGAACGCTTTGTTTTTACTTTGTTATGTAGTATTTTTATTGCTCTATTTGTGCTTGCTTGAATCTGATTAGTCATCCCGTTAGATGAATGCGCACATCTAAGTGTTAGGAGCCAAGTCTATGAAATTCATTCCAACTGAATAAAGTATATGAAGTAGGGTGAAACCAAGGAGTACCCGAAAGGTGAAACTTTCCTTGAGGCGAAAGTCCTTGGATACTTTTAGTAAACTAACAAGTAACTTAGATAAATTAGGCCAAAATGCGAAAGTTGAGGTTTAACGCATCTAAGAGGGAAGTACTTGAGTCCGGTAATCGGGTATTAGGCCAAAATGCGAAAGTTGAGGTTAGGTATCTAGATCTGGTCAAAAGAAATCCTAAACACAGAATCAACACAGAAAACAGTAGCTGCAGCATTAACTTGAGATCCCATACGGACCGTACGGGAATCTGTACGGGCCGTATGCCTTGAGACTGAACAGAAATGAAATCTGAACCCTGGAAACTCCTTTTTATCAATTGGAAACAACTTTAATTATCTTTTATCGTCTTTTAATCAGTAGAATTGTTAGAACTAAAACCAAACCAATTTCTCTCACTTCTAGAATTTCAAGTGATTTTAGGATAAGTCTAGTGTTTTTATTCCGTCCCTGTGGATCGATACCTGAGCATACTCAACGACAGGATAGTACACTTGCTATCTGAATTGACAGAGTATAACAAAGGTTTAAAAAGTATAGCTTGCTATACTGAGACTTTTTGGCATATATTCTTGTGCGATCAAGTTTTTGGCGCCGTTGCCGGGGACGGCAACTAAAATTCTATACTTTTTCTTATTTTTGCTTGATTCTAGATTTTAAATTTTAATTTTTCGTATTCCATCTTTGCAGAAACATACTGGAAGAGTCATTGCCCAAGAATCACTACCAACTTAGAAGCAAAGGGCAAACTTCCAACTCATTTGTTCCAGCACCACCACATCTGTCACCTCTCCGTACGGCCCGTACAAAATTCATACAGGCCGTACAAACCGACAACAGAGGCCAGACAGATCCAGAACAAAACAAAATGAGCAACCACGGTGCTGAACAAGATCCACTCAACGAGGGTACTGGACAAGGTCAACCCAACGAGGATCAATACTCTGATGACGAAGGAGCAAACTATGCACCAAGGACGTTGCGAGAGTTCAATGTCCCGAGAGCTGGAGATGTTAGAGGAGCAATTCGATTGCCAAGGATTGTCGGCAACCAACCCAACTTCAATCCGGGCGTTGTTAACATCGTGCAGCAAAACACATTCCATGGCATGGATCATGAGGATCCACATGCCCATGTTCAAACCTTCCTTGAATGCTGTGCCACCATTAAAATTAATGGCGCAACGGCTGATTATATTAGACTTGCTTTATTTCCTTTCACTCTTAGGGATAAAGCCAAGAAATGGTTAGGGTCATTACCAAGGGATTCAATCACCACTTGGAGGGAATTGTCCAAACTGTTTTTGACCAGAATTTTCCCCCATAAAAGAACTGCAAAGGTTAGGACCCAACTGACCAGTTTCAAACAAAGGTCTGATGAACCACTGAATGAGGCATGGAAAAGGTTTAGGGAATTGCAATACTCTTGTCCACATCATGGTATTCCCGAATGGTTACTTATTCAATCTTTTTATGCTGGTTTAACTGATACCACTCGTACTTCTGTAGATGCAGTTGCAGGTGGAGCTCTCATGGATCGAGACGCTACTGAGGCAATGAACTTAATCGACAATATGGCAACTAACCAACAGTGGTCGGGCCGAGAGGGCAATCGAGCAACTGGAGGAGGCCGACTTGAGCTCGATCAGATCACCGCTCTCACCGCCAAGTTTGACGCCATGCAGAAGGCTTTTGACAAGATGAGTGTCAAAGCACTTGGTAATCAGCAACCACAGCCTTGTGTTATGTGTGGAGACGAAGGGCATGAGTATGAGAATTGCCCGCTTACGCAAAGGGATGAAGGGCCCGAGCAAGTTAATTCTCTCAACAGTGAACCATCATACTTCCCAAAACCTCCTTTCAGCCGAACCTATTCCAAAGACCCGATTGAACAACAGAATTGGAGGTGGAAGCAAAACAATCCCACACAATTCAACAACAATCCTTCTGGCAGCAACAATAACAACCGCAACTTTTACAACAATGCTGCATTCAATAACTCAAACAACAACCGACCACCATATTCTGGACCATCTAAGCCCTATGTTGCCCCTGCAGTGGAAAACTTCATGCATGAACAAGGGAAGATGAATCAAATGCTTTTCGAACAGATGCAAACGATCAGTGCTCAATTGGCAAGTTTGGCCCAAAACAAACCTCAAAGTGGGAGCCAAACCGCACCACCACAACCTGGAATGCTACCAAGCCAACCAGAGATTAACCCCAGGGGAGAAGCCAAAGCGGTGACGTTGCGAAGTGGGACACAGTACCAAGGACCAGCCATACCTGTCGAGCCAGAAACAGATCATACGGTCCGTACGAATCCCATACGGCCCGTACCAACACCCCCTGTGATTTCCGAGCAGTCAGAACCTGAACCAACTGAAGTTGTGACTGAGACAACAGACCATACGGTCCGTACAAATCCCGTACGGCCCGTACCGAATGAATCTGACAGACAGAAAAAGAAGGTGACCGAGAAACCACCGCCCTACCGGCCACCAGTACCATTTCCACAGAGACTAGCCGAAACCCGACTCAATGAACAATTCTCAAACTTTCTTGGAGTTCTCAAGCAATTGCACATTACCATTCCATTTACCGAGGCTTTGACCCAAATGCCAACCTATGCTAAGTTTCTCAAAGATATCCTATCCAATAAACGAAGCTTGGGGGGGCATGAGACGGTGAAATTGACTGAGCAGTGCAGTGCCATCCTGAGAAATGAACTTCCACCGAAATTGGGAGATCCGGGTAAATTTTCCATTCCATGCACAATTGGCAAAGCAACCATCCGACAAGCTTTATGTGATTTGGGGGCTAGTGTGAGTCTCATGCCGCGAACTATCTTCGAACGAATGGGTGTAGGCGAGCTTAGACCTACACGGATGACTTTACAACTTGCGGATTCTTCGGTGAGACTACCACTTGGCATAGTGGAGGATGTACCGGTTCGAGTCGGTAAGTTCTATGTGCCCGGTGATTTTGTTGTGATGGAAATGGAGGAAGACAAGGAGGTCCCTATTATTCTAGGACGGCCGTTTTTGAGAACCGCCGGGGCGCTAATCGATGTGAAAAATGGGACTTTAACCTTGAACATTGGAGATGAGAAAGTTCACTTTCAAATCGACCGAGCAATGAAGTATCCTGCTCAACCCGAATCGTGTTATATGGTCGATGTGATTGATGAATTAGTTGAAGAGAAGTTAATGGAGCAAATCAACAACTCTCTAAGGTATCATTCTGATTTTTTATCTGATTTGCAGGCTGAAACAGGCGATCTTGAGAGAATTTGCGCAGCAGACACGACACCTGTCTGTCTGGAAGATTTTTCGTACGGGCCGTACGCAGATCATACGGACCGTACACCAGATGAATTTCAAACCGAGAAGCTGGAGATTGAGAAGGAACCAAGAATCCAGTCTGACACTGAGGCATACGGTCCGCACGAAACTCATACGGGCCGTACAAAAAGCCAGACAGCACAGATCACTCCCGAATTAAAACCTCTCCCAGCCACTCTCAGGTATGAATTCCTTGACTTAGAAAAGACATATCCTGTAATTGTGAATGCAGGATTGACCCCTGACCAAACCGCCAAGCTCATGGAGAAGTTGAAAATCCACAAAGGCGCGATTGGGTATTCTATCAAGGACTTGAAGGGGATCGATCCAACCACTTGCACACACAGGATCTTGCTAGAAGACGACCACAAGCCTTCAATTGAACACCAAAGACGGCTCAACCCGAATTTAAAAGAGGTAGTAAAGAAAGAAATTTTAAAACTTTATGAAGCAGGTATCATCTACCCGATTTCTGACAGCAAATGGGTGAGTCCCGTCCATGTGGTTCCCAAGAAAGGAGGAGCAACAGTGGTGAAAAATGAGAAAGATGAGATGATTCAAACACGCGTTGCAACCAGTTGGAGGATGTGCATAGACTATCGAAAGCTCAACGCGGCTACGCGCAAGGATCACTTCCCCTTGCCATTTGTCGATCAACTCCTTGAAAGGCTTGCTAACCACTCATATTTTTGTTATCTTGATGGTTATTCAGGTTTCTTTCAGATTCCCATTCACCCGCAGGATCAAGAGAAGACCACATTCACATGTCCATACGGTACCTACGCATACCGTAGGATGCCTTTCGGTCTTTGCAATGCACCTGCGACTTTTCAGAGAGCTATGATGGCTATTTTTTCTGAATTTATTGAAAAAGAAGTTGAAATTTTTATGGATGATTTTTCTGTATACGGTACTTCTTTCGATTCTTGTTTGGCTAATTTGTGTAAGATTTTGCAGAGATGTGAAGAAGTTAATTTAGTCCTCAATTGGGAAAAATATCATTTCATGGTCCAAGAAGGAATTGTCTTGGGACATGTTATCACCTCTAGAGGTATAGAGGTTGATAAAGCAAAAATTGAGGTGATCGAGAAACTCAAAATTCCAACAAATGTCAAGGGGGTTCGAAGTTTTCTTGGACATGCCGGTTTTTATCGCCGTTTCATAAAAGACTTCTCAAAAATTGCGAAACCTTTGACCAATTTACTTATTAAAGATTCTGATTTTATTTTCACTGATGATTGTGTCAAGTCTTTTTGCAGTTTAAAGGAAGCTCTTATCTCTGCACCTATCTTACAACCGCCAGATTGGTCACTACCATTTGAGCTGATGTGCGACGCAAGCGACTATGCAGTCGGAGCAGTTCTGGGGCAACGGAAAGACAAAAAACCGTGTGTT
>CAXKVR010000144.1:0-26546 GCA_964058845.1 Carex sylvatica
AAGCAAGAGTGTGATAAGTATATTTTGAATTCTTTTTGGATCAATGGCAGTTTTAAAAAAAATGCTCAGTATGGAGCTTCCTTTTGTTGATGTTCAATTCTACAGAATTTATCTGTATCAATTACAATAGAAGTAATATGCTTGTCAAGATTATATATATATATATATATATATATATATATATATATATATATATATAGAGAGAGAGAGAGAGAGAGAGAGATGGACTTGGACTTGGGTGAGCCATGGCTCATCAAGTGTTTGTACTTCACACCGTATTTTTATTTTGAAAGTCCAAATGACCAATCAGAACCATTAGATGTGATCTCTATATTTAAATGTGCTTGGAGACAAAATTTTACATTTTTTGGAATTTTTTTACTATTTATTAAGTATTTTTTAAAATTGATGTTTTGCTGTGAACAGTAAAAAATAATAAAATTTTCTGGACCATCGGATTAGCAATTTTAAAAAATACTTAATAAATAGTAAAAACTTCTAAAAAATGTAAAATTGGTCTCCAAGCACATTTCAATATGGAGAACAAGATGAACGGTTCGGATCGGTTGTTTGAATTTTCAAAATGGCTAAAATGAGCCATAGCTCATTTTAGCCCAACTATATATATATATAGAGAGAGAGAGAGAGAGTAAGGTTAGGGTGCTATGGGTTGCATAGAGGGCTACGGTGCTATGGCTCAATATTTAAGTTTTCAAAATTCTAACGGTTGATCCGAACCGTTCATTTTGTTCTCCTTATTAATATGTGTTTGGAGACCAAATTTACATTTTTTGAAAATTTTTTACTATTTGTTTAGATAGGTTGAAAATCACTTGATCTAAATTTTTTTGCACCATTCAGATATTTGATTTTCTAACTATCTAAAAAAATAGTAAAATTTTTCCAAAAAATGTAAAATTTCGTCTCCAAACACATATTAATATGGAGAACAAAATGAACAGTTCGGATCGACCTTTAGGATTTTGAAAACTCAAATATTGAGCTGTAGCACCGTAGCCCTCTATGCAACCCATAGCACCCTAGCCTTACTCTCTCTCTCTCTCTCTCTCTATATATATATATATGGAACATGCTAGCATGCTATGTTAAGCCACCGTTGAATTAGCGATTTTCAAAGTGGCTTAATAAATAGTAAAAGAATTAAAAAATATATAAAATTTGGTCTCCAAACACATTTCAATATAGAGATCACATCTAACGGTTCAAATCGATTTTTTTGAATTTTAAAAATAAAAAAATAATTTATAAGCATATGTTCTCATATGCTTATATAAGTAAAGTAGATAATTTTTCTCTCTCTCTATGTGTATATATATATATATATATATAAATAATTTAACTGAAATATTACAAGATCAAATTTTAAAATTTTATGTTCAGAACGTCAATTTAAGTAGTTTAATAAAATATCAATTTTTACTAATTTTTAAACTTCTCTACCATATAAGTAGTTTCATTACTAGACAAAAGGTTGCTACAATTTGCCAATTGCAAAAACTAAAGTAATATATATTCAGGCCCGGTAGAAACAAGCATATCAGGCCCGTGTTTCTCTTGATAAAGATGCATCGAAATCAAACATGCCGACCTTAAAAGAAAAAAAAAAAATCAAACATGCCACCTCACTGGGCACCTGTCTAGCGAGCAACGGCCTCCCAGCTGCATCCCCACACGTGTCCACAAAACACTCTCCTCGGTACCTCCTTTAAAATCCTTCCAGACTCAACTCACTTGTATATTGGGATTCTATCACACCAGGCTCAGTGATTGCCAATCTAAGCAAATAAAAGAAAGGAATAACTCTTACTAATTAAATTACATAAGGAATTGAGAAAAGGAACAACTGATTAAGCAGAAATGAAGGTTTCCAGGAGAATAATCGTTCCCTTGGTGATGCTCCTTGGGTTGTTACTTGTCGCAGCGGTGGTGGCGACAAAGGAAGACATAGAGGAGCCTGAGGAGTCGTGGAGCTCCTGGGCCAAGGACAAGGTCAGTGAAGGGTTGGGATTAAAACATCCTATGGGTGAAGAGGAGGTCGGGAGGAAGGCCGGGGAGACCATCAAGTCGACCAGAGAGAACGCCCAACAGACTGTCAGTGGTGAGTTATGCACTTCTCTTGTTTATTTTTGTTGTCAATACAGACGACTAATTATATTGTGTACATTAAAAAATGGCCGTAATAGTATGAATGGTACAGGGTGGAAATCACGGGCATCTTTTTATGGGTTTTTCTTTGGGGTTGGTTATAATTAGTGTAGTAAATGAAATGCAAGTTACATGAACTTAGTATATAAATTATATCTAGCCAGTGCAGAGCACATTGAATGTAATTTAGATGATCTTTGGGTCACTTGTTTTCACACGCACACGCACACACACACACAACCCCCCTCTATTTTTTTTTTTTTTTTGCACGCCTATGTTGGCACCGTCTGATTGGTTTATGAAGAACTCTTGTTTCTTTGTTACATTTGAGAAAACAATTTAATGGAAGCTCTGGTTTTCCCTCTTACAATAGAGAAAGCAAAGCAAGCAAAAGGAGGTGCAAAAAAGAGCACTGAGAAAATCGAGGAGGTAACCTCAGGTATTTAGTTCTAGTGCGTTCTTATATGATTATCAAATATGAATTCTCTAATCTCTTTTCAAATAAAATAAGTTGATCTATGATTCAAACTGAACAGAGGCAAGAAAGCAAGCAGCTGACAAGGCAGAGAAAGCCAAAGAAACTACCAAACACACAGCAGAGCAGGCCACTGAGGAGGCGAAAAAGAAGGCCGGAGAAGCTAGCGCAAAAACAAAGGAAGCAAAGGACAAGAGCAAGGAGAAGACCGGACAAGCACAGGAAAAGGTGTACGAATCGATGGAGTCAGCGAAGCAGAAGGTTCATGAGGGGTACGAGTTGGGAAAAGAGAAGGCCGGGGAAGCGGGTGTAAGAACAAAGGAAGCGGAGGAGAAGACCAAAGAGAAGGCTGGACAACCACAAGAAAAGATAGACGAATCAAAGGAGGCGGCGAAGCAGAAAGTATACGGGGGTTATCAGACGGTGAAAGGGAAGGCGAAGGAAGTGGTTGATAGCGCGAAGGAGAAGTTCGACAGGGCAAAGGAGAATGTAGTTGGTGGTGAACATAAAGAGGAGGAGCTGTGAATCTCTTCCTAAATATCTTCTTTTCCACATCTTGTTCACGTTGTATTTTGTGTTTTTCCTCGTTTTTAACAATTTTTTTTTCTTGTGTTGTTTTTTCGGAAGTCTTGTTGTAAGTAGAATATTCTGCAGAGTTGTGGTTTGTTGGTTAAATAATATAATCTAGTGATCTTATGTTTTCAAATCATGCGCTTATTTCAATCTGGTAAATTTATGTTGGATGTACCAATTGTAAGGTACCGCCAGGCTAGTTGTGACGTATGGCACTTCAATTCTTTCTTTTAGGATGCAATTTATGTGTTTGTGTGTTTCAATCTGGTAAATTCATGTGTTTCAGCCTTTCAGGTCTCTCTCGTGCCTGGGTCAAAATTTTCTCCTGCAAATGAACCTGATTCGCATTCCGTGACTTCCGTCACCCACCAACTTCAATTAACAAATAAAAAGACACTGCTTAAGCATTTTGTTGTAGTTTTCATTACCTTTTGCTTCAACGTTAGTGGATTAAAAATAGGACATGATCCGTACATCACGCATTTAGAAGTTAGAACAGTGTAATGATATCTAAAACAAAGCAATTCGTTCGTTATCCATGATAGGACTGTAATGTAATCTAAGAACCAAGACAAATTTCAAAGGCAATTTCTTGTTTTGAGATGCTCAGGCAATTTTCATTAAAATGGTACCCCTGAAGTACCCTGAGCTCAGACCAATCTCCAGTGCTTGATTCAAATTCAACTAGAACTCTTTTTACGGTTAAGCAATAATGAAATAATAGTTTTAAGGAAAATTACATCAGTGATGGCTATAAATTAGCAGATTGCGTTCCAGCAATAGCTATTGCTATTGGTGGAACCCAGCTCTGCTATCATGTAGTACCATATTTGGGAACTACCACTCATTTCCTAAATGTAGCATGGACTCAAATGCACCTTTGATGCTTTGAACCAAATTGATGTGCATAAACTTTGATAAATTTAATACTGCCTGTGCATTTACCAGTAAATCAGGCAACTGGACCAACCAAGAAGCAAACAGTAGAATCACCGAATGGAAGTATTAACATTTTTAATTAAAAAAACTATAAAACTTAGTTCCAATTATTGATGATCCAGCACTAAAGGTGAAACACATTCAGAGAGCAACAAATAGAAATAAGCACCTACATTACTCCACCCCCTTCAACCTCACCACCAGTACTGTAATGTCCTCAAAACCTAACCACAACCAAATTTCTCTGAAAGATTTCACATCTGTGCGTCAGCACTTGAGAAGCATCTAGCTCACAACAGGACCTAACATCCTCTCTAAATATCACCATCAACCCCAAAACAGAACTACAAAAACAACTTCCATCTCCTAATTGACACCCTCATCAGGTATAAGACCAAAATTGAAATTTGGTATATTTCTGTTCATAAATTCCACCAAAGCTCAGCAAGGAATAAATGCACCTAAGCCACAGAAACTAATTTCCACCTAATTTTCTTTCAGAAAAAACCACATCTTTTGTAAAAGTTTGAATCAATGCACCTTAGAAAGTTCTGGTGTGAAAAAAGTATGAAGGTTGCTCCCGGAAAAAAGGAAGTTATTTACATGGGCATTTTATAGTTAATGTGGCTATGGTGCAATTACCCCTCTGAGAAAAACTATATATTAGATTACCTAGTAAAACCAAGCTATACTTGAAGCACCTGACAATGCACGATATGGCTCTTCAATCCACCCCGACCTGCTATGGTCGACCACAGATTTGCCATAAAGGATTTTTGCTGAAGCACCTTGCCCCCAATAGTCTCCCACAAAGGAGCACTACCTGTCTCCAGACTCGAACCTGAGATATCCACGAGACTAATACTCATGTCATTTCTTATCACGCACAATTTCCCATTTAATGACACCAAAGCGGCAGCATCAAAGACGCGAGAACTCCCCATATGGTTTTTGCTATCAGTGAACCGGGTCCATGAACAGGTGGACCTATCATAAACCCTAAGCTTGCAACCATCCTTACAATCAACTGCATAAAGCCGACCATTGAAGGACAAACTAGGGTTCCTCCAACCTGTCACCATGCCGTCTCCAACTGTCGACCATACATTTGAGCTTGGTAAATACACCTCGCTCACCACCTGTCGGTGAGAATCAAGCCCCTTGAGAAACCACTTGCCTTCATAAACAACCCCTATAAATGGTACCATACCAGTACTCATTTCGGTCACACAAGCCCACCTATTTCGATTTGGATCATACACCTCAGCTGACCTTAGCGTTCTTTGTATACCTTCACACTCACCACCAGCAACATAAAGACAATTGTTTATGACACATGAGCCGAAGAAGTGTCTTTTCCGCAGCATATCAGGTGCTCTTTGCCATTTATTGGTCCGGGCATTGTAAAAGACCACCCGCCTCATGGAACCCCTTATCGGGTCTTTACCACCAAAGAGGTACAAATAGCACCCGCTAAGGACAGCTGTTCCGAACCCAAGTGCCTCAGAGTATTCAGGAGGAACAGGTGGCAATGGCTTCCACAGTTGATAAATTGGGTCAAAGGCTTGCCATGATATTTTACCTTCTCTGTCTCTTTTAAAGACATAGACCCACTCTTCAGCCATACCTAAAATTTATAGGCTACATAGTCAGGCAAGTGCATGACTTCATTATACCTAGTACTTGTAAAATACTTGTAATGTTTCTTAACAAGATGATCTACTGAATAAATTGTAGTAGTGAAATGTTAAAAAAGGTCACTTCAGAGTTACAAAAGCATTTTTGCGGAGCTTTTATCCCTGTTCAACCACACATACAATACCAAAAAAATGTGAAACCCCCTATGAAACTAAGACTTATCCTGTGTACCCTAAAAGCATGAGCATTCTTTCATAAGAAAAACAATTTAGCCCTTCTCCTCATTGTGTACACAGATAAATAGTGAGTGGACTGGGCATATATGTGATACATCCTGTTTTGCAAGCATACAAGTAAATTATTTGGGGTTTCACAAAAACACAAGAAATAACCTTTATTTTTGCAAAACTATCTAAAGTTGAAGGAAAAGAGGATATTGATGTTAGCATGCCTTTGCATGTAATGGAGTATTATTCTGAAAAATCTAAACCAATACCTGTTTTCTTCCTGAGAGAGTAGAAGTAATTTCCAGACAAGAGACGATTCCACCTCTTACACACAAGGCGCAAATTTGGATGCACGGCACGGGGGACACGAATCAGACAAGCAATCGCCAGGTCATCAGGTAGACCAGGCAGAAGTGGGGCCTGAGTGCGAGCGCGGTCTTTGCGTGAATTTCTCGGCTTCCGCCTTATGTTTGGTTTGATATCAGGTTGTAGGCATAGCTTCGCACCAGGCACAAACTTTCGGGCCCCCACTACAGTTTTAAGACCCGCATCCACACGGCAGTAGCATGACACAGAATCAACCTGTTTGCAGAGTAAAGCTTAAAAGTGAGAAACAAAAACCAAACTGACCTTTAGCTGTCTCACATTGTGTAATTGTTTTCAATTTACTCGACCTTAGCCCAACTATTCCATAAACTTTACAAAAATATCCTAACAAAATACAGGTTATTATAATTCGCTCATTTCCAAAAGGGGAAAAATCTCAATTAGTAAATACTCTCATGTAATCCATCCATACATAAATTACACATCATTAGATTACACGAAAATTGACACGGATCATAAGAAATCAACACATATGGACATAAATTAACAGGATTAGAAACAAAATTACAATAAGAAAGCCTGTCCGACCATATAAAAACTGAAATCTTCCAAAACCTAAATCAAGCACTGGTAGTAAACAAAATACCACCAATTGAAGGATAAAGCTTATAGATCCAGAATTAACAAAAATTCTACCAAATACCCAAATTAAGCTAAAAAATAGGAAAATCACCGAGCAAGCTTACCAATGGAGCTTGAACCCGTACGCCTCTAAGCGCGCTTCGCGAAACTTCTGTGGCCCCATCCATGGATCCAGGCAAAAGGACAAGACAAATATGAGAGAGAAGAGAAAGGAGAGAGGAGACGAACAATCAGTGCATGAAAATAATTTTCTCTCTTTAATTCGTTCTTGTTTTGAGAAACAAATAAAAGGAGCTGAGGGGAGAAGGGCAATTAATCGCGCTTCTCTCAACTTTGCTTCGGTCTTTTCACCAGTGAGTACTGGCGAGATTTCTGGTGTGATTCCATTCCTTTGAGTTTGGGAAATTTCTTATTTACCCCCCAAGATATTCAAATTATCACGAATGAGGTAACCTCTTGTTGAACTTTAACCGTTATTAAGTCTAAACAATACAATTGCCAGTTTATATTTTATTTTTTACTCTTATCGTTCATTCATAAGCAATTATTTGGTATGTTTATCTACAGAAGTATTATCCCACAATTTTTATTCTCTGGAGAAAAATAGTATTCTATAATCTCATTTGAACAATATATTCGTAAGAAGATAAAATGTTTGTTTTTCTGACAAAAAAATTATTTAATAATGATATGTAATGTATTTTTTATTTCATTATAGTGAGATGCTATGAGATTCATGTATATTACTAATTTTACAATTATAGAATTAAAAAATAAAATTGTATAACCTTTTTTATAGTTTAGAAAGATTGTGTATTAAATTTGATATAATTTAAAATAGTGACTGACGTTTGCCATCTCATATCAGAATTTCAAAAGAACTTAAAATTTTGAGAGGCAATGTACAAGATATTTTGTCTTTCATAGAGTAAATGTAAATTGTTGAAGTTTTTAAGGTATATAAGGAATTTGGCCTTTTGAGTGCATAATTACGTATTAAATATTAGGAAAGGAGAACACAAGTCGTCGCTTTTTACTCTCCCTACTTGCTACGATTTGTTTTAGCAATTTCTAACTAAGACTTCTGATCAAAAAAATAAAAAATAAAAAAAAATTCTAACTAAGACTTCACACACAAAAGTCGCATCTCTGGACCAGCTTCACATTTTATGTGGTCACCAAACTCCTTTTCCAACATTTCTTTTTCGCTTTTGTATTATTTTAGGAAATGTTTTCGAACTGACGAAATTCGGTACAATAATTCCGCAAAGTACATTTTTTGTTGACTCAATGTTGTTTTCATCGACTAATTAAATAGTGTATAAATACCTTCTTATCCCGTTTATAGTTACGTGTTTAGTATTTCATGTAACTTCTTTCATAATTTTTTTTTTTTACGATTAAATTGGTCATCAAATGTAATTAACAAACTTACTAAAAAATATATATATAATTTAACAAACAAACTTTGTTAAGCGGGAAAGATTTAGGGTGTGTTCGGTTGTTACAAAGTTATATGGAAAAACGAATGTAGTTGTACTGTAGAAATTGTGTGAATTTTTTTAATTTGTTTTCAAAATATGTATATTTATCTACATTTATTTTTATTATCTGCATACCAACTTAGAGAAAATAATTATTTTGTATATTACAAATAGTGTACTTTTATTTAATATACAAATCTTAACTAACAATATCAATTTTTCATTAAAATTAAAATTAAAATTATGTATTATTCAAATTTACAAACTTAGTGCAACCGGTTCTAGACTAACTTCTAAAAAATGTACAAGATTTAATTAATACTAATTAAGGAGCCTTGATTACTACATCATTGGAATTAGCCTATTCTGCCCCTATGGATGATCATGTGCTGGATTCCGGAGGAGAAATTATGTGGGAGCTTGACTAGGCCTAGGATATTCATTGCATGGGTCTAGTAAATATAAAATAATGTCGTTGTCAGAAATTGAATTAATGTAACTTTTTTTTTTTTTTGCATGTGATGAGTAGGTAGTGAATAACCAAAAATACGGAATATTTGAACATATTACGTATGTTATTTACGTATTCTTGAATACGGCATATATATACAGGGTATGTTTAGTTGCAATTTAATAATAGTAAGAATAGTTTGTTCTAATAAGACAAATAAGTTTTGTTCTCTATTCTTGCTATTTTAACACATTCAAACACCGAATAGCTTGTTCTCAAAAATAGCATATTCTTGTTGCAACTAAACATACCTTATACGATATAGCACGTGTCGTTTGTAGACATGTTTATGTTGATATATATGTTCGAAAGTAGAGAATTTAGACACTATACGATATGACAGAATACGGTTAAGGACGCATTTAGACAAGATGCATACAAACATGCCTACAGTTTGGACGCAAAAATTTCATCAGAATTGTATCAGTTTAGTAGAAGACCTGTTAAAAGTCCTAGTTGAATTTGTACCTAAATATAACCGAAAAATTGAAAACTAGATGAAAAAATTAATAAAAGGAAAAAAAAAATGAACCCATGATAGAAAATTTTAAAATTACAATATTATTAATTTGTCTTTATTCCTTATTAATTTTTTGGAGAACATTCTATTTATTTTATATATTTAACTAATTTTAACATTTTCGGGAGCATTTAATGAAAAATACCCCCACCAAAAAAATAAAAAATAAACACCATGACACGACATTATTTTGGCACAACCAAACACGGAATGCCAACTCGCACCGTGTCGATATCCATGTTGTGCTAATTTCCTACACTGTGCAACACCGTATGGATTATTTCTTAGTCGTGCCCGCACTGACGCCAAACACGTACGGGAGAGCACAACATTAATATTATTCCCTCTGAGCAGGCATTTTATATATATATATAGAGAGAGAGAGAGGAGGAGAAGTTGGCTAATATCAAATCGATTGTTTCTGAGATTCTATGCAACTAAGTCGTTTTTGAATTTTCAAAGTCCAAAAGATTGATCTGAACCGTTAAATGTGATCTCTATATTAAAATGTGCTTGGAGATCAAATTTTACATTATTTTTTTGAATTTTTTACTATTTATTAAGCTACTTTGAAAATCGCTGATCCAACGGTGGCTTCTGGTTTTACTGTTTTGTTAAGTCACTGTTGGATCAGCGATTTTCAAAGTGGCTTAATAAATAGTAAAAGAATTCAGAAAAATATAAAATTTGGTCTCCGAGCACATTTTAATATAGAGATCACATCTAACGGTTCGGATCGACTTTTTGGACTTTGAAAATTAAAAAATAACTTAGTTGCACGGGACCTCAGGAATAATTGATTTGATAGACTAATATCAAAACGTTTGTTCCTGAACTCAGGAACAAACGGTTCGGTTCTCTAATTTGCAAAGTCCAAACAGTCGATCCAAACCGTTAGATATTCAATCTATATTAAAATATGTTTGGAAACCAAATTTTACATTTTTTGAAATTTTTTACTATTTATTAAGATGGTTTGAAAATCGCTGTTTTTCAGTGGTGCATAATTTTAATAAAAACAACAATTTTCAAAGTGACTTAATAAATAGTAAAAGAATTTCAAAAAATGTAAAATTTGGTCTCCAAACACATTTTAATATAGATTGAATATCTAACGGTTTGGATCAACTGTTTGGACTTTGCAAATCAAAGAACCGAACCGTTTGTTCCTGAGTCCAGGAACAAACGTTTTGATATTAGCCTATCTCTCTCTCTTTATATATATATATATATAGAGAGAGAGATGGACTTGGGTGAGCCATGGCTCACTAAGCGTTTGTACTCCACACCGTATTTTCATTTTGAAAGTTCAAACGATCGATCTGAACCGTTAGATGTGATTTCTATATTGAAATGTGCTTGGAGACCAAATTTTACATGGAATTTTTTTACTATTTATTAAGCATTTTTAAAAATTGTTGTTTTGCTGTGAACAGTAAAAACAGTAAAATTTTCTGGACCATCGGATCAGCAATTTTAAAAAATGCTTAATAAATAGTAAAACAATTTCAAAAAATGTAAAATTTGGTCTCCAAGCACATTTCAATATGGAGAACAAGATGAACGGTTCGGATCGGTTATTTGAATTATCAAAATTGCTAAAATGAGTCATGACTCACCAATGCAAAATAAGCCATGGCTCATTTTAGCCCAACTCTATATATTATATATATATATAGGGCAAGGCTACCATACATTGCAATGCATAGTTATTTTTTTTTGCATTGGACTATAAATCACCGGATTCAAAATCCAAATAACCGATCCAAACCGGTCATCTTGTTCTCCATACTAATATGTGCTTGGAGACCAAATTTTACATTTTTTGGAAATTTTTTACTATTTATTAAGCCACTTTGAAAATCGCTGATCCAATGGTAACAGTAAAATCAAAAGGCACCGTTGGTAACAGTAAAATCGATTTCAACCGCACCAAACCGATAAACACCCCTATATATATATATATATATATATTGTAATGATTAAGTTTTATAGTCACTTAAGTTTATTCTTGTTGACTTGATATCCTGTAAATGCGCTATATCATTAATGAAGAGATTAATTGGTGTAATGCGGATCACAAAAGTAGAAAATTCAAATTACTTGTGGCCCATAACTGAGAGAAGAGTACCGTTATAATTTAATGCAAAGAGCCGAAGACTAAACTAGGAAACAGTATTTTTATTCAAAACTATATCCTATCCAACACCAGCGAGTGTGTGTTTACAGGTTGAGCTCATGCCTTCAAATTTCATTAATAAAGATTATATTTTTTTTATTGACAATTTCTAAGTAATGGAAGAGTTTCTTTCCGTTTGGAAAGCTGCTATCTGCTAATTAATTGAAGAAATTCAACTTAATATTATTATATTACTGAAATTTTGTTTCGGGCTAAATTTGCAAGTGGAATAAAGTAAAGAATGAAGACATGACCATATTCTTAGTGACTATATATATATGTTTGATGAACATGATTCAGAATTGAAAGACAATTTGATTAACATGATTCAAAATTTTCATGTCTTTCGTATCTCAGTTGTGATTCACATTTTTTAATCTGTTTTCAAAGTTTATATAATTGATTTGAACTGTTCAACATGATCATCATATTAAAATGTATTTGGAGACCAAATAGTATTTTTTTAAACATTTTTACTATATTTTTAGATAGGTACAAAATCACTATTTTTTTAGAATATTTTGGATCATTCAAAAACAATGATTTTATACCTATCTAACAAATAAATAGTAAAAAAATTACAAAAATGTAAAAATTTGGTCTCTAAGCACATTTTATTATGGAGATTATGTTGAGTGGTTAAGATTGTTTGAATTTTGAAAATCAAAATAAAGATTTGAAGCACAACTCACGATTGCCTACATTTCATTTTTTTTTTTTGAAATTTTTTACTATCTTTTTAGATCGGTACAAAATCACTGTTTTTGAATCATCAAAAAACAATGATTTTGTACCAATTTGAAAAAAAATAGTAAAATATTCTAGAAAAATATAAATTTGGTCTCCATGCATCATGTTAAGCAGTTCGCAATCGACTGTTTAGACTTTGAAAATAAAAATAAAAAATGTGAGGTAGGATGAAACATAAAAGATAAACCCTCCTCTAATAATAATTATATTCCTACAGCGTTAAAATCATATTTTAAAGTTAGAGGGGCTTAAATGAAACTAAAGAAGAACAAAGCATGAAAATCTTTTAATAAATCTTCACGTAAGGATTACAGAGGGGGCTCAAAAAAAATTACTATTTTTTTAATTAGATAGAAAATTACTTAATCTAAAAATTCTCAACCATTCGAAAGTATCAAATTTTTATTTAATCTGAAAAAAGTAGAAAAGAATTCTGTAATGTAAAAATTGACCTCAAAGTATATCTTTTTAATATAAAGATCATATTAAGTTGTTTGGATTGATTATTTGAACATTCAAAATAAATATATAAATTCATAGTTTAAATCAATGTGCGCTATGTATGATATCGTAGCCTCAATCAGGAGATCTTTGTTTTAAGGGGCATTTTGAATTGTCTTTTGCACCCGTTGAAATGGCGAATTTTGGAAGCTAGTATAATACATTACATAAGCAAGAAAAATATAAACTGAAACACATGACCAACTTTATTACCTGAAAACAGAACTTCAAATCCCTTTTCCACAATAGATGTGTACATAATAGTTTAATTCGTAAAGGTCTCTCAAGAAAGATTACATGAGAAATGCAGGCAAATTTAACAGCATAAGGTAAAAATCTATTAATTATATAGCTTCAATCTAACTTTAGTATATATAACTGCAATTAATTTCAAGTTTGATTGTGCTCAAGTTGAACTAATATACAACTTTTTGATGAACTTAAATTTGAATTTGATGCATCCACAATTTAAGGGTTTGTCCCTCTTCCCTTCATAACATGCTTCCTTAATCCTGGTATATGCACATTTGCAATATAGTCCTTCCAATCAATTCTCTCAACATCAAATTGAAAATTCTTTCTATCTTCCTCAGACATCTCAGCTATCAACTCCTCTGTGTTTGCATTGTCAAACCTACATTTTTCCAAAACTGTCCGTCAATTCATGCTTTATGGGTGAAGCAAAATTTTCCTCATGCTAATGTCATGACTTGCCACATTATCATTCCTTGCCAATTTTGGAGGGGAACTTTTTTTATTTCTAAAGTACATTATGTCTAAATGTACCAATAAATAGGAAATGTTTACTGGGTAAATCTACTAGTTTGCACTAAAAAATTTCACTTACCAAGTTTTTATGACTACTTTAATGAATTTCTTGACCACCTTATTTTCCATTGCAAAATAGCATCTAAAGTTTCTTCATTGAGCAAACTTCATTTAGAAAGAACCACACCTTTTCTATCTTTTTTTTCTATAAAAAGACTCAATTGATTATGCATTGTAAATTATTATTTCTCTCTTTTTATGGATTTATTTCACATCCTCTGTGACTACATATACATGACCAAATCTGTGTTCCGTTCATATTTCATATTAATAATGGTCAACTAAGATTATGCATTCTCAGGTATGTACGTACCGGTTAGTAAATTTTTTTGGTCAAGCTATTAGATAATTAACAAATGATATAAAAGGGGATTAAATATGAGCCTTAATTACCTTCCACCATAGAATGTATATGGCTCATATATGGTGGCCAAGTACTTAGTTCGCTCCACCAACTTCATGAACAAAGCTTTCAGTCGATCGGATATCCTTTCTTTTGAAATAGAGCCAGCTATTTTTGCGCTCTTTTCCATGGCATCGGTTAGAATAAAATTTGAAAATTCACTCATGTCATGAAATAGTTTTAAAGGTTCAACTTGAATTGGCTGGCCTGTCGAGTCCACATAGGGAAATTCGCTAAAATGTTCGAACATTATATCAGCTAATTGACTGAACACCAGTGGGTTCACATTTGATGACGCGACGTGGTATATATGCATGCCAGGATCGGTGCAAGACCCATGCTTCGCCATGGCTGCAATAGTCGCATTTACGACCATGTCAGCTGGTACCTGGTTAAAGAACCAACAAATTTTATTAGATAAACAAATTATAGTAATTTGTCTGTGATATCAGAGTAGAAATTGAGCATGTAGAGTCATTTATTTAAGAAAGTTTCAGATGAAATCACTCACAACATCAAGCACTCCACATGACTCGACCAGAAATCCCGTTAGTTGTCCTTTACCATAGTAAAGCACAATTGGGTCCATCATCCTGAAATAATCCAATAATATAAATGAGGCAATAAGAAACTGATGTTAAAAAGAAGATTTTTAGGAATGACAATTACCTGTTTCCTTCCATCCAACCAGGGAAGGGCTCTTTAAATGTGCTTTCGATGACACTAGGCCTTATCGTGACCACCGGTATCTCTCCACGCATGCTGTTTATGACCATTTCGCCCATGGCCTTGGTAAAAACATAGGTATCTTGCCATCCGTACATTTTTGCCCTGAGAAACAATATTTTCTTATGAATGTACAAAGATAAACATGCACAGACATGAATATTGCCAGTGGGGTTTTTGCTGCTCTATATCTTTTTAAATTAACACAAGTAGGGTTGTTGTTCTTTCCTAGTTTCGTTTTTTTTTACACAGCTCACCTCTTTAAACCCAAATCTTTCATCTCTTGAATATCTGATGCATCATCTTTAGTTGTAGAAGAAAATGCCAATTTTATCTCTGCCTCAATGTCCAATACTGGACAATCCATAGATGATCTTATCTCACTTGAAATGGTATCGCCTAGACAAAAAGGTCTTTCTGAAATAACACCTTGTCTTTGCCCATTTACATAAGCTGTTAAAAGTCACAAAGAACATAATCGTACGTAGTAAATGAAAATGCATTTTTATCACAAAAAAAATAGAATAGATCATAGATGGCCATGATTTGAATTCTAACCTGTTGATACATGTAGGAAAAGCTTGAGTTGCTTCATTCTCTTGGCAAAGCTCATAAGCCTGTAAGGCCCCAAGGTGTTTATGTCTAAGGCTACATCGTACCTACAATATGAGTGCTTTACATGATCCAGTTAGGAATTTACATATTAAAATAATTAAGAAGATTTCATTTTCGCTTATATAAATTGTAAAAAGAAATTTGGGAGTTATAGTAGTTTGTCACTTAATTCCACAATGGATCCATTAGTATAACTGTCCGCCTTTGTTGAGATCTAAGCATTCAAACCCATTATTAAAAGATAGTTAACGTCGAACCTCTCATCAAAAGTAGTATTTGCTGCTGAGTTCACAATGATATCCACTTCCTCCGCTATTTTTTCAGCTATTTCGGACTTGATTCCAATGCCGGTTTCTCTAACATCGCCTAAAACTGGTATAATCTTTTCAAGCATGAAATCTCGGTAGTTTTTCCCATGAATTTCTTGTAAAGATTGGAAGAGCTCTGTGTCCACTATCTGATCATTGATAAATACACTAGTTTATACCTCAAATTGATTTCCTGATCAATTATATTAGAAGGAGAATGAACTTGAATACATGGCTTAATTTCCTTTTCTACCCCAAAAAATATAAGAACTTGAATAAAATTAACTTTCTTACATACATCAATAATATACAATGTTTTAAATTGATGCCTATATCAGACATGTAATTGGCCACATTATAGCACATAAGTGAATGCGGATGCATATTTCATACAAAGTATAAAAAATTACAAACTAAATAAAATTATTTGAAAACAGCTGTCGAATATAAGGAATACACTAATATTTCTTACATTTATTTAATAATAGAGTAATATAATTTTAGTGTATTTTAATATATAAGTGTAACCGGATAAAATAAAAAATAAAAAAAGTGTCTAACCGGATATGACTTACATTTATTTAATTGTATAATTATCCGGTTATTTAATAATAGAGTCATATAAAATAAAAGTGTATTTTAATATTATTAAATAAATGTAAGTCAATCGAGGAAATACACTAATATTTCTTACATTTATTTAATTATTGTGTCTAACCAGATAAAATTAAATAAATGCAGACACTTTTTTTACTGCATTATCCAATGTACTGCAAATACAGACTGCATTTTATAAAAAACAATAATGTTTCATCCAATTTGATTCAAAAAGATTGCACCTATGAGTTTTCATCTCAGATGTGTCGATATTGTGCAAACATGCACAAACAACGAATGAGAAATAAAGTAAGCTTTAGACAAATGAATAACATTGGATATTTAACTGTCAATGTGAAATCCTACAGCAATATGAAAAATTAATTTAATAATTTGACCATGTTTTGCAGATGGTAAAAAGTTCATACTTCATTAATAAGCCTCTCTTTTGCAGCTTCATCATCCTTTGCCTTAATTATGATATAAAACTTGCCGACATCAGAATTTGTTCGCAGTATTTTCTCTATAAGAACTAAAGAAATAAAACATGGAAAAATTAAGATGCTGACAGATATATAAATACCATTTCTAAATGTATATAGTATGATTTTCACATTAAGAAAATGAATCATAAGAGAATAAGCGCCTCACCTTTTGCAAGAAAACCAGTTGCTCCAGTAATGAGGAAGTTTTTTCCCTGTAAAAACCTGACAATTCCTATACCCTCATTACCAAATTCTGGATGCGCGCAGATTGTGTTGCTGATGGTTTGTGCTTGGCACTTAGGAAAAACATAAGAATTCCCGTTTGAGGCACCGTAGTCTCCATTTAGATGGAAATAGTTTATTTTTGCACAATTTTTCTTTTGTAATGGAATTGAAAAGGCACTCCTTTGCAGAAGTTTGTCCCTTTGAGATGAAATAAGAATTGACGGTTTTTTCAGAGAATAATTTAGACAAGAGCTCTCCATGGTTCTAGAAATTAAGTATAGAAGTGGAAGGGAAGTGAATAAACTAAAGTCTACAAGGAGTAAAAGTTAGGTTGAAAACCTAAACTAAACTCTTCCTATAACATTGATGTGGAATAGAGAGAGAAACCAGTGAACCACAAAAGATAGAAAGAGGTGGAAATAGGATGGTTGAAGGTTAAGTTGTATGGATATTTTAGAAGGTGAGGGGATGTGGAGGTTGGTAAAATGTTGGGATGGAGACTCTTGTTGCCACCTTAATTTGCTCTTAATTTGGTTCTGTTGCTAAAATGGCGGGCTTTGAAGGCCTCTTGAGCTTATATAAAAGAAGTTGTGCCAAGAGAGTTGTTAAACTATAGTTGGTTCTTCTGTAGCTACTCTTGTTGTGTACCATTGTGACCAAAGATGTCAATTTAGAAGTTATAACCCTATTCAAATGGGTCAATCTCACATTCATTCATCCTAACTAATTAAGCCTTACCTGATAAGGATTTATAATTTTTTTTCTAGTATATATTTACGCTATTGCTCACTGCATATATATTATATAAGTGATCATTAATTTACGGATGCATATGCAGCAGCTAGCATATGGATGTATGTTGTGAAAGAAGTTTCTGTACTACGAGAATTATTTAAAGAACATCATGAAAAACTAAAATAATAATATAATTAACAATAACATAGATTCAAATTATCAAACGTTACAGTCAAATTTTACTATTATATATCTAGCCGGATGGAATTTTAAAAAATTAGAATACATACTTTTAAATATGCGTTGCATACTCTTATGATGTAATTTTATACCATATACACTGAATAAAAATAAGGTTTGCTGCTTTATAATTGCTAAGAAAGATTGTAGACTAATGACGATTTTTATTCTCTAGTCATCCATTAATGCATGTTGGCTCAATAAAATTGACTATGCGGTCTACGGCCTACATCTACTGCTTAGATGTGTTACAAAATTATGGAAAGAACAAGCTTGCATATTTTGTATCAAATCAAAGAAGAAAATATTGTAGCAGTTCATATTGCAAGATATTAAAGCAAGAAAAAAAATAATGCAACATCTAATATTCGGTATCAAAGTAAGCAAGGATGGCAAGATATTGAAGCAGCAGAATTTATTATTTATTCTATGAGATTTGTTGTTCTAAAATAAGTTTTGTAATATTTAGTTTCCATACATGAATGTCTATAGAAAATATAATAAATAGGCATACATATGGAGTCCGAAATTAGAAAAAAAAAATAGAGATATCTCTCTGTAAAATAATATTTTGAATATATGAAAAATCTAGGAGGGAAGGGTGTTTTTGGGAGTGTTGTGTTCTTTTATTTTTCGTAACATGGTATCAAAGCAGGAAGATTGACCTGGTGATATAGTTACGAGAATTATAGTTCTTCTTCGTCTTTAACTGCTATTCTCTGTACTATATTGCTCTAAGGAGTCTTTTATTCTTGTTTGTGTTCACCATGGCAGATGCTTCTACCTCCGAAACTGCTACTCTACTTGAGAAATTAACCCAATTAATTACCTTACAACAAAGTCAGTTAATGGCCATGCAACAGACTCCTTTAGCAACACCACCACTTATTACCCCTCCCACGACAGAAACCCCTCTTCACATTGCTGGTTTTGGACAAGCAAGTCTTCAAGCCACAGGACTTCACACTGCCGATTTTGGTGCTGCAAACCAAGGTAAATCGGGTACAGTAATAGATCAAGGTAATTTTAATGCTCTTTGTAATTTTTAAAAAATAGAAGAATGGGTGTTAGACTCAGGAGATACGGATCATATGACGTACTCTGAAAAAGATCTTATAAACTTTAAAGAACCTCGAAAAAATGGTATCTTTAATGCTAATGGTATTTGTTATCCAGTGAGTGGTGCCGGAGATGTATTGGTATCTCCAAACTTGACCCTTACAAATACTCGACTTGTTCCATCACTGTCTTCCAAACTTATTTCAATTGGACAACTAACAAGAGAGTTAAATTGCGTGATTCTCATGTTTCTAGATTATTATATTTTTCAGGATATTCAAACCAAGCAGATTTTGAGCCGTGGTACTAGGAGAGGAGGATTGTATTACCTAGACACTATGAAGACTGGAGATTCTTTAATAAGTGTTAACTCTACGGAATTGAGAAATAGAATCTGGTTGTGGCATAAAAGACTAGGGCATCCCTCATTTGGGTACATTGAAAAGCTTCTTCCTCATTTTTTTATTGGCTTAAATAATGAACAATTTGTGTGTGAGACTTATATTAAGGCAAAAAGTCATCGGTCAACTTATTTAGCAAATGACAATAAAAAACTTGCTCCTTTTGATTCGGTACATACCGATGTGTGGGGACCATCCCCGGTTATATCTAAATCTGGGTATAGGTGGTATTTGCTAAAAACCAAAGATGAGGTTAAAAATGTATTTAAAGATTTTATTACTATGGTCAAAACACAATTTAAAAAAATATATTAAGGTGATAAGAAGTGACAATGGAACTGAGTTTGTGAATCAAGAATTATAAATATTTTTTAAAGAAAAGAGAATAGTACATGAAAAATCGTGTGTAGGGACACCTCAACAAAATGGAGTTGCGGAACGAAAAAACAGGCATATTTTAGAAACTACTCGAGCTCTTCTTCTCGAAAGTAATGTACCAAATATTTTTTGGGATAATGCCGTATCATTTGCCATTTATCTAATGAATCGTACTCCAACTAGGGTAAATGATTTTCAAACACCACTTCAAGTTTTTTCTATACACATGAAAATCAACTCCATGCTTAATCTAATTCCAAAAAATTTTGGCTGTACAGTATATGTTCATATTCATAAAAAATTTCGTTCAAAACTCGAATCAAGGGCCGAAAAGTGTGTTTTTTTAGGAATTGGTCAAAATCAGAAAGAATACAAGTGTTATAGCCCTACCACACAAAAATGATATACATCAATGGATGTTATTTTCTTGGAACATGATTATTTCTATAAAAGTTTTAAAATTCCAATTCAGGGGGAGAATCCGAAAGAATTGGATTTTAATTTCTTGACATATTTAGAAAATACGAATATATCATTCCAAAATTATACCGATCACACCCAACTTCAGGGCTCACACTCGGGTCCAGGGGAAGCTGACCTTAACTCGAGTCTAGAGGGAGTAGGCTCAAACTCGAGTCCGGATCCAAATTTGAATCTAAGGGAAATTAATTCGGGTACTGATCAAAACCCAGCAAATAATGCAGCAAATTCAGAAATTGGAGCTGCTAATCAAGAGAGTCCGAATACAGACATTGAAGAGGTAATACAATCTGAAGATGTACCACACAAGCCCGAATCTCTTGGGAATAATCCTGAGGTAAGTTTTCTTGAAACAATAGTTAAATTACCCCAAGAATCAATAGAGGACAACCACCAAAATATTACGTTCCAGATGATGAAACAAGTAAAGAAAGATACCCAATTGCAAAATATACCACAACAATGTATTTGACCGAACCCCTGAAAGGCTTTGTGAATAAGATATCATCTATAGTCATACCAGAAAGATTAGAGGAAGCTAGAAATGACACAAAATGGATTCATGAAATGAATGTAGAAATGGATGCATTGGAGAAAAATGACACATGGAAACTAACTGATCTACCTGTTGGAAAGAAAACAGTAGGGGTGCAAATGGGTATATACTGTGAAGTATGATGCAAAAGGGAAAGTTGAAAGGTACAAAGCCCGATTAGTAGCAAAAGGTTATACTCAAACCTACGGGATCGATTTTCAAGAAACTTTTTCTCCAGTTGCTAAATTAAATTATGTTAGAGTTCTTTTATCTCTTGCAGCAAACCTGGATTGACCATTACACCAATTTGACGTAAAGAATGCATTTCTGCATGGGGAATTAAAAGAAGAGATCTATATGGAGGTATCTCCTGGCTACCAATTATCAACTAACATGAACAAGGTGTGCAGATTAAAGAAGTCATTATACGGACTAAAGCAGTCACCGAGAACATGGTTTGGGCGTTTTTGTCAGGCGATGAAAGGATATGGGTACACACAAAGTGAATCTGATCACACTATGTTCTATAAGAAGAGCCAAGGTAAAATTGTGATCTTGATAATCTGTGTCGATGACATGATCATAACAGGAGGAAAAATTATCTAGGGAATATGAGATGAAAAATCTTAGTGGACTAAAATATTTTTTGGGTATTGAGGTGTCTCGAAATAAAGAAGATATTTATTTATCTCAAAGAAAATATATACTTGACCTTTTTACTGAAGTTGGTTTGTTAGAGTGTAAACTGGTTGATACTCCAATGGTTCCAAACTTAAAATTAGATGCCTATTCGGATCACACACCAACCAACATAGAAAGATATCAAATGTTAGTTGGAAAGCTGATTTATTTATCTCATACTAGACCTGACATTGCATATGCTGTGAGCATTGTTAGCCAGTTTATGCACTCTCCCAAGGAAGAACATTTAGAAGCAGTGATGAGAATTCTCAAGTACTTGAAAGGCGCACCAGGAAAAGATATTACGTTTAAGAAAAATTCACACTTAAATATAATGGCTTATAGTGATGCAGATTGGGCAGGGTGTGTGATGGATCGAAAATCAACAGCATGATACTTCACATTTGTAGGTGAAAATCTGGTAACATGGAAGAGCAAAAAAACAGAATGTTGTTGCGCTCTCCAGTGCAGAATCAGAATTTAGAGGAATGGTGAAAGCAATCTGTGAGCTGTTATGGTTAAAGAAATTTTTAACAGAATTAGGTTTTGAACCAAATCCCGAAATGAGATTATTGTGTGATAATAAAGCTGCCATCGATATCTCTCATAACCCGGTGTAGCACAACCGAACAAAACATGTTGAGGTGGATAGACACTTCATCAAAGAGAAATTGGAAGCTAAGGTTATTACAATACCATTTGTACGATCAAGTTAACAACTTGCAGATGTACTAACGAAATCGGTGTTGAGTAAAATATTCAATGACTCAATTGAAAAATTAGACATGACAGATATCTATGCACCAACTTGAGAGGAGATATGAAAAGAAGCTGGCACATTTTGTATCAAACCAAAGAAGAAAATATTGCAACAGCCCATATTGCAAGATATCAAAACAAGGAAAGAAATAATGCAACATCTAATATTCGGTATCAAAGCAAGCAAGGATGGCAAGATATTGGAGTAGCAGAATTTATTATTTATTCTATGAGATTTGTTGTTCTAAAATAAGTTTTGTAATATTTAGTTTTCATACATGAATGTCTATAGAAAATATAATAAATAGACATGCATATGAAGTCCGAAATTAGAAAAAAGAAAAAATAGAGATATCTCTATGTAAAACAATGTTTTGAATATATGAAAAATCTGGAAAGGAAGAGTATTTCTAAGAGTGTTGTGTTCTTTTATTTTCCGTAACAAAAATGAACCTCAATATGTATGGATTATTGCACATTCGCCTATTTCTCAATAAGAAAAACCCAACCTAATTAAGTAGCTATAGGAATTTTGTATGATAGCAGAAGGATGTAGATAACATGTATCAAAAGAGCTGTGTGGATTACCATAACAGAGAACAGTGTGAGCACAATTTCAAAGAAAACTGTAAATATACTTAGCTTTTGATTTTATTTTTGCAGTTTATAATTTTTTAAAAAACAAGATGTTCTTCAAATAACCATTTATGTTGAGGCTTAGGAGAAGATATAATTGAGAATATATATAATAAACACAAAGGGCGACTTAGTTTTGCTAGAGTTATCACTGATTTTATGAAATTGTTATTGTTATGCAAAAGATGTTTGTGCAAAAACTGTCGGGTGATATTTACAAATCTAGCAAATCATTGAATGTAATTGTAATATTCAAACAAATGCCAGTCATTAAAAAAGAAAAAAAAAATAATGAGAGCGATATAGATCGTGCAAGGAAACCGGGAGCCCTCTTGCCCTTTGATGCTGTTTGTTATCTAGGTATTAACAGTTCGGCACATTAGACAGTGCATCATTCGTTATATATATTAATTAAAACATGCATGAATATCTCAGTTCCAACTAATAAAGGTTCAATGGTTGATCATGATTCAGCGACTTAATCATACTCTGATCTTATTCCTCAGATCTCAGTTCCAACAAAGATTTGTGGTATGTTATAGGTCAATGGCTTGCTG
This sequence comes from Carex sylvatica, assembly GCA_964058845.1. Lineage (NCBI taxonomy): Eukaryota > Viridiplantae > Streptophyta > Magnoliopsida > Poales > Cyperaceae > Carex > Carex sylvatica. Next base: position 23,581 of record CAXKVR010000144.1, read on the forward strand.
CATTTTATTCTAGACTTCTTTCACGGTACACTAGCACTTTCTTTTTCCTTCCCATGTTGTTTTAGCCTTTTCTCTTCTTCTTTTTTTTGAAGGTTGGAGGCTGATAGCCCGCCAACGTTTTGCATTGATAACAAAATTATTTACAACGTTATTTTAGCTTTTAGTTGGGCTGTTGAGAATCTATTAACCAATCAAGCCATGTGTACAGAAGTATTGTAAAAAAGTTGAAGCTTAATTGCTTTTTTTGAGCTGGAAGTAAGTCTCATGTGGTACAGTTTGGTTATAATCGGCTGCACTGATGTATACCATACTAAACTGATGTCGATTGATTATGCGCGATGCATCCTTGCTGGTTTTGAAACCAGATATGGGAGTCCTCTTAGAAGTCAAAAGAGTTAATGCAATTTGAATTGGAAACAGGGGCCTACGTGTAAATAAGTTTTGGGGTCAGAATGATAAATAAAAGGATTATGGGATCAAGGCTGACTCGACTAGCTGACAATGAATCCTAGGCTACACTTCATAAGCTGAGACGAAAACAATCCTCTTTTCTTTTTCTTTAATTTACTTAGTTTGTATTTATTATTTCCTAATTCCTCCCTAGTTGACGAGACTTTCGTAAAAAGGTTAAACATAGACCTACGGGCGTTTCTGAAAGCAAAAAAAGAAAGAAAAAGGGTTAAACATATTTTGCTTGGCCCACAAGTTCATTATGTGAGAATCCAATTTCAAAGTTTGTTCTCAATTCTATAATGTAATAGACTATTTTTTGGGCTGAGCCGCTGAGGTCTGTTACCACTGATCGAATGTACGAAATTTTCCGTGTCTTTCACTTCACCGAGTGTAACAAATTTAAATCTGCAACATGTTACAGATTTAATGAATGCATCTAAGACGGACGTACATCGGAAACAGGCTGTTCACCAATTTCTAATGATGAAAAGTATAATGATCTCCCATTAAATGTTCAGAAATCGATGCTAAAATGTTATTGGGAACCAAAAGATAGTTCTTTTGATAAACATCACAAGTCCACACTCCACAACAATGCTCTAAAAAAAGAATCAACGAAAGTACCAAACTATTTTCTACTAATTGGACTTTGATTTCTATACGGGAAAAGCTGCTGTCAACTCCACTATCATATAGAGTAAATATTGCCATCAACTCATCTTTATCAGTTCAGTATTACCTACATCAAAATAAACAAAATCTCTGTGCTCTTTTTTCCCACAAGAGACTTTGTAGATTTTTCAAATTTAGCATTCCCTTTCTGATGTCTTTTCTCCTCCTGCATGACATTTTATGAATTTTCCCAGAATATCATTCCCCTACTATTCTCAATCTGATTTCTCCATCAAATCTGCTTACATTCCCCTTTTAGGCAATTCAATCTTCCATGGAAGAGTTTCTCTTCTGTGGAAAGTGTTGCAACATAAATCTACACTACTGCAAGCATTGACCGTACATACTCATTATTACAACAACTAACAAGCTTCCTTCAAGCCTGAAAACAGAAGTAGAATAAAAATAGAGAGAGAGACAGACAGACAGTCTTATTCGCCTGACAAGCAACGGGGACAGTTGCAACGAAAACCAAAGCCTTCTGAAAGGATCTTTTGCCGTGCTTCTATATCCATGCTAGTATCAATATAGCAGATTCTGAGCTCCTCACCTGTGACAGATTCTCAAATTAAAGAGCATGAAAATAAATACGAATAGATGAATATTTATTCATGTATGCATGGACCTTCTTCAATATCCCGTAGAGCCTTTATCTTCGCATCTGAGCTGTCTACCCACACTATGTGTGTATTTGGATCTGAGAGAGAGAGAACTGTTTACTCTAAAAAAATATAGTCAAATAACACAAAACATCTAACCAATGAAAAAAATAATATACCGCAATCATGGTTATAAAAAGAGGGAACGATGTACACAGCATTTCCAACTGCCGCATCATCGCCAACCAACGCAACTGCTGATGCGAGGAGATCTTCATATGAACCACAAGGTAACTCAATTCTGAATGCATTTATTCGTATCCTTGCTAGCACATTAATGTACCATTCTTTGCTGAGAACTAGAGTGGTTAAAGATAACTCCACCTATTGCAAACTTTTTTACACCAGGAAAAATAAGGTGGAGTGGTTGCATCTAAGAAATTTGACTGCATGTTGGTTTTGGCAACCATCACGATGGGCATTGTATGATAAACTAAATTCTTCAATCAATACACTGGGACTGTTTGGCACGAAAAATCTTTCACATCAGATCCCTCATGTATTAGTACACTACACATTTTAGTTGTATAATTGTATAAATAATATTTGTCGTTTTTCTGCAATGTGTGTGATACAATAGTAGAAATTGAACCCTTACCAGCAAACTACTGCATTCACATTTTTTTCTTCTTCGTACAATTGATATTTAACCATTAACCTATCATTGAATATTCAATAAATGTAAAATCAAATTCTGATAGTATCCTTGCTAAAAACTGGTTGTTGACCTCCATAGTTTATCCACTGTACTTTGCAATGATTATTTCCTTGTTATAATAGATTGTAAAATTCTGGGATGAGGGGCTTTAACAACTTAAACTCCTCCTCATCAGCAATGGTAATGTGGAGAAAGGATACATGTCATCACCTCATCAGCAATGTTAATTTTTTTAAATGCATTTTTCAACAACTTAAACTCTTCCTCCATCTACATAGTTCAATTTGAAAGTTATCAGAAAAATTAAACTAAGTTTGCAATCATAGTAGAATAAAATAACAAAACTTTGTAGGAGTACGAAACTTATTCTCACCTCAGATAGCATCTCCCTGTGTAAAAGGGCTGGCTGGAGTATATCAAGGCCGTCTGATGACACTGCCCCACACATAACCATACATGCCAGCCGCTTCACCATCAAAGGATATTTCAATCCTTGATTCCTTCATAAGTTAACAGAAGCTATC
>CAXKVR010000145.1:0-20740 GCA_964058845.1 Carex sylvatica
TAGGAAGTAGGAAGCTTGTGGTTCATTTTTGTGACTACCATTAAACTCTTTAATTATTTAGTATTCAAAGCGAAAACAGATAAAAAAAAATAAAAATTAAGACTTATAATTAAAACCATTAAAAACAAAATGGAAGTAGGTGTGACAATAAATAATTTCATTATGTAAACGCTACATATCTGCTTGTGAAGAATGAAGATGAACTTTTTACTAAATATCATATGTTTAGAATAAAGATTGGTACATAGTTGTATCTGATTCATCATTTATATAATAAAAATGATAGGTGAGTTTTCTAGCTATCTTCAAATATCTATAAAAAAAATCTTTTACCTGAATTTCGAGCCTACAGCGTACTACACGGAGAATATTATCTTTAGTCTAATCTGGTTCTTGAACCCCAACACTAATTTTAAAATAGTGTTTGAATAATTTAGTAAGAATTCTCAAAAAACAAAAAAACGTTCTCTGTTTTTTTTTTTTTGCTTTATCCTCTTTTTGCAAGTAGCATGTGATGTAGGTACAAACATATATACATATTAATTTTCTTCTAGAAGAAAAATAATACTTCTTATTTTTACCAAAACCTTATCACTTATTTTGAATGAGGTCTACTGAATGTGCGGCTCACTGTAAATAATGATAGATAAATTTGAAAGAGTAAATAAATATGAGCGGATCTACAGTCAAATCGGAGGTACTTAGCTACTCCATAATTATAATTTTTTTAATCATATATATATTGAAATTTAATTTATTTTTCTGTTTTCAAAGTTTTTATATAGTTATTAATTCCTCCTTTTTAAAAGCTAAATCTGTGTATGTAGTCTAGTGGTTTGAATTCATTTATACTTGTTTAAATTTTACCTACTGCACGTTATGTATTTTATGTTTCAATCTCTCAATTAATTTTTTTTAGTTACTTCTCTGAATATTAGAAGCAATATATTATATATCCCAGAGCTCTTATTTTGATGCAGAGTTAATGAATAAAACAGGTTAAAAGTATTTTAACTGAATTGGACGAATGAAGGAATCCATCAATGAAATGAAATCTACTGTAATTCTCAAGGAATTTCAGGACCCTGTAATTCCGATCTCAACCATTAATTTTTCTTGAGATGTGTGCATGAAAGCTTATTTTTTTATAATGTTTTTGATATCTGTACACAAAAAAAAAAATCAACAGTTTGATATTGAAATTTTAGAATCCTGTAATTTCTTCTGAAATTACAGCAGATTCGGACTCTCCATCAATTACCCCTTTTGTGACATAAATCAATACTTTATCTAATTTATAAATTTCTCAGCTGCTCTATATCAGATTTCACATCAGCTCTAGTACATGACTGTGTTTATTAATTTCTCCCAAAAGTTTGGATGTTCATTGTTCCTGAATTGAGAGGTCTGTAATCTGAATAATATCCAATGTAGCAAGTACAGGGAATTTGACATATGGAAAAGGCTAGTCTAGTTAAGTAGATATTAAGAAATTTTATATTATATTAAATCTAGATAGAGAGAGACATTATCTAAATTATAACAGAATATGCATTAAATTTACTCATGAGCTTAATCTCACTAAACAATTTTGTGAGCTTAATAAAAAAAAGTCCGATTAATTTTAAATGGCGAATTAAAATAAAAATACTTTGATCTATTTGAGACTCAAGCTTTAGGCTATATTTTCTTAAATTTTCGAGCTTGTAGAACCTTTTAATTATTTTGGAAAATTTGCAAAATTGATAGAAAGATCGGTACAAATTTTATCGATTCTAACAATTAAAATAATTTAGATAGGTAGAAATTCTACTGTTCCTAACCTCCATGTCAAATGTAACAAATATCTAAACTCTACGTCAAACAAACCTATATCAATTCTTGTTGCTGCGGACAAATGGGAGAAATAAAAACAATAAGTTAGAACTAGTGAAATTTATACCTATCTAAATTGTTTTAATTGTTAGAATTAGTAGAATCTGTATTACAACAACCGCACTCTTTCTATTTCTCTCTCTATCTCTTCATTAATTTCTATAAAAAAAAAAATTCCTTATTTGGTGCTTTACCACTTAATCTTGTACAAAAAAAGCCTATTATGTAACAGAGAGCTAACAGTACATCCACAACACGTGTTCCTCGATACAATCTACATCAAAAAAAAAATCATGATTACATTCTTTTGTATTTCTCGCATAAACTAATGGTAATGTTGACAGTATGGGAACTCTGCCATTGGTGCTGTACACTTGTATTTAAAAACACAAAACGCCAAGCATTGTCGGTTTGACCCTCGGTGAAATATTTATCTACGAGAAATATTTTATAAAAAAAAAAATTATATAAGCTATATTCTAAACACAAATGAATAATTTTTAAATTTTTTTAAAATAGTAACAATAATAAACAACACAGTTATTTGGGCTGAAATTCTTATAGAAAAAATAAAATATTTTTATTACCTTATAAGAGCTTTGTTAAATCTTAAACCCAACAAAATACAACCTTTTTTTTTAATAAAGGGAAAGAAGCAGGTAGATCAAAATAAAACAGAAGAGAGAAGCAAAATAGAATGGATAAAAATATTCCTAAAAAAACAAAGATCTTCAACTAAACACACAAAATTATAATATTACAAAACAACCATTTATAAGCAGAAATCACCAAAATCAAAAGGCTACTCTTCTGTTACTTCACTTTGATGCATGTTTTGGTCAAATCCAGCGATAGACAACAAACCCCTGATTACCTCTTCCTGCCCATGCTACTCCACCTGCAATGATGTATTCGCATAATATACCACAATTTGATCAATATTAGTAGGAAGCAATAAAGATAACTTCAATAGTGAACCAAAACACTTATTCTTCATCCAAAAATACGCTAAAGTTATAATTTGAGCCCCTACTAATTTGAAATTTGTAGGGAAAAGGAGAATAAAAGGGTATTTTTTTTTTAAATACCCCTTGGAAATATAACTTATTCCTAGCTAATCATACTGACCATAACACAGCTCCTCTAAGTAATTCTACCAATAATCTATCTTTCAAGGGAATATCTTTGTCAATAAACCATAATTCATCAATAGTTGAATAATAAAAAAAAAATTGTTAATGCAATATGATAAGTATTGAACTACCTAATTCTCTTTATGAATTATAAATTATTCAACACATGAAGCATCTTAGTTTTATTGAAACCGACGTTTATAAATGCATCTTTTATTACCATTATTTATCAATTAAGGACCACAAGTCCACAACTTTGTGCTAAACAAGAAAATAAATCTGCTGTAATTTTTGGAGAATTTCAGGACCCTGTAATCTAGATTTCAATCATTGGTCTTTATCGAGATGTGTGCATAAAAACTTACTTTTTTTATAATATTTTTGAGATCTATGCACAGAAAAAATTAATGGTTGATATTGGAATTTCAGAATTATGTAATTCCTCCCGGAATTATAGCAGATTTGGACTCGCTAAACAAATCATCATTGAGAGAGAAAGAACACTATTCATTGCGTAGTGCATATGTCAATTCTTGATCCAACATGATGGGTCGATATGTAACGATTCGACATGACATGTAATTGACTCGTAAGCAGCGCTGTTAATAACGGTATGCAGTTATTAAATAGACAGGTGCCGTCAAGCAATTAATCAGAAATAATTGAAAATAATCTGTCATAATTGAAAATAATCAACCAATTAATCAAAAAAATATGTGACAATTTGATTACTGCCAACAACTAATTAGCCGTTTAATCAGCCTAAATGGATTTTTTTACGATAATGCTTGTAAGTAAATGGGTTGACCGTTACTCCATGTTTATAATTCTTGACCGTCACAGATCGGGTCAGGTCTAGGTTAAAAATTATTGACATGTGATCTGACCCATTTTTACTATTTTATGTAAAAAAATTCTGATTGTTTTATGAATCTTGTATTGTTATTTAAATGAGTTGTAAGATAAGTTGAAAAGAAAAATGTCACCATTGTTGTCTGAACCATGATTTTTAGCATGAAAAGGTCCAGCTTGAGGGGTATACATGAAATTAGGGGTGTACAAAAATACTGTCGATCCATCCGACCAGTCTGACCCGTCCGATCCGATCCGTATTTTACCGGGTTGAGATATTACTGGGTAGAATACGGGTTGAATTTTGACAAACTCGTTACTCTGGATTGGGTCATGGATTTGCTCTTAATAACCAGTTTATACTCGAACCCGGCCTCAAATCTACGTTTCTACATTTGTACATAACTTCTCTTTCTATTTAAGAGTTTTAAGTTTAATTTGAATTTAAATTATTATGTTTTTTTATTTCATGAATTTTATATGCAATTGTTATATATTGTTGTCTTTTTTTTTTTAGGATGTTACATTCTGGATATGTTTTTTTTTTTTTTGTTATGGATGTTATATGCTAAATTATTTCTATTTTATTTATGTTTGTCACTTTTATTTGTACCTAGTTTTAATAAAAATAGTAAAAAGATATATAATAGATTTTTGATCAAAATTATAACCCGCATAATCCGTAATAATCCGTATATAAAAAAATAGATGGGTTTGATTGGATTATAGGTGAGTCAAGTAAAAAAAAAAAAATTTAACCCACTGTAATTGAATTGGATTCAAATTTTAATAAAATATAATCCACTCGAAAGTTTTCAAATAAATTCCATGCCTTAAGCAGACTAAAGTAACACATCTACTATATGAAGTAACAATAAAATAAGCAGAATTACTTACTATAATGGGAAAGGAGCGACTGGAGGGTCTAGTCCAAAACCCATAAAAATTGCCTGTTGTACTACATGAAATCCCCCTTCTTTTATTGGGCATTACCCCATCAACATCCATAATCTTATTAATGATTGAGTGTTTTTTTTTTTTTTTTTTATGAACATAATGATGAATTTATTGTTTTTTTTTCTCAGAGGTGGTTGCTGATCTAGTGGAGTCACTTTTTCACGAAAGGGGCATTTTTTCAATTGGCTTAAGTGCTTAACTGCTTAAGAGCCTAAGAAACACAATGAAAAAGAGACGTTTTAATAGGCTTAAGAGCCCAAAATACACATAAGTGCAGTTGTTGTTTTTTTAGGCGTCGGCAGTTGATTAGCTCATGTAATATGTCAACTTTTTGTGCGGTCTGTATCATGGGCGGACCCACATAGTCTTGAGGGGGGGGGGGGGGGGGGGGGGGGGGGGTGATGTTTCGATTAGAGGGTTGCAAAAATCCGGGTCGGGCCGTCCGTATCCTACCCGTCCGTGCCTGGTACTCGGGGCACCCGTGCCCGAGTCAGGGTATAGGTCGGATAAACGGGTACACGGGTAGGGTATGCCCTTTTGGAAAAAAAATCCGACCATATCCGGACCGGATTACTCGTATCCGTATACCCTAGTGCCCGTGCCCGTGAATCCGTGTACCCGTGCCCGTATACCCGTACCCGTGCCCGTACCCGTTTTTTTTCAAATTTCAAATTTTTCAAATTTCCCACCCTTTTTTTTTATTTCTGTTTTTTTAATTTCTATTTTTTAAATTCTGTTTTTTTAATTCTGTTTTTTAAATTCTGTTTTTTAATTTCTGTTTTTTTAATTCTGTTTTTTAAATTCTGTTTTTTAAATTCTGTTTTTTAAATTCTGTTTTTTAATTTCTGTTTTTTAAATTCTGTTTTTTTATTTATTGTTTTAAAGTTTCTGATTTAATTATATTTTTGATTTATATTTTATTTAACCTATTAAAAATAAATGAACGTTTAGAAAATATATTATCAATTTAAAATGTAAACTAAAAATTTCGAGATATAAATAATTATGAAACTATATAATTAGAATGAGAATTTGAAAATAAAATAAAATGACTTGTGTAAAAAAATAAATAAATACATTTGTATTTAGCCGAATAAATATACAAATTTTTGCATGAATAATTTTTATATATAAGTTACAAATTTTATTTATTTATATACACTATTTGATATTGAACTATTTTGATTTTAAAAGTCGAATTATAAACACATAATGATATTCATACAACACCATAAAAAAAACAAAAAAAAAAACAAAAAAAAAACAGAGAAAAAAAAAAACGGACCGGGTACCCTACCCGGACCGCCCTGCCCGTCAAGGGTACCACGGGCACGGGTATAAGACGGGCAGGGCACGGATTTTGAAAAAAATACCCGTGATACCCGTCCCGTGGTACCCGTATACCCATACCCGACCCGTACCCGTGCCCGACCCCGGGTATACCCGGACCGCCCGGCCCGTACCCGTTAGCAAACCCCTAGTTTCGATCGACTTTGTTCTATTTTGAAAAAAAAATGTCCTCTTTTGAATATTTAATTTGTAATTCATATTAAATTTAGGATTAAAATTAAAATAAATTTCTTGAATTATGATTGTTAATTGAAATTATAGATTAGAGAATCAGAAATTACAAGTCAGAATATTAAAAAGTATAAAGTATAAAGTATAAAGTATAAGTTAAAATATTATTTTTTATCGAGTATCTAATTAGTTAATAGGTTTAAACTCGATTAGCTATTTAACCCGATTCGATATTCCCATTTCCCATCTGACAAAAATTCTGAATTCGCCCCTATCTGTACCCTTTGAAAAAAATTATGTGTTTAGATTTTGATGTTTCTGAAGTATCTGAAAATTCAAATCTGTTTATTTTCTCAAAAGAAACAAAATGCGTTCTTACATCAAGAAAGAAATAGAGAAGAAAAAACAAGGAGAGATAAATAGAGTGAAAGAGAAAGATTGAGGGAAAAGGAGAATAAAAGGGTATTTTTTTTTTTTCACGAAAGAAAATGAGTGAATTTGAATTCATATCTGAGTACTTACTAAATTGGTCTCTCTTCAGTTCTCTACCATAACTTCTAGTGCAGAGCATGAAAACAATTATTTAAAATTTGTGTGATTTTTTTTTAAGAAAAGATGAAGGTCAGATCTTCAAATTTCACATCTGTATTATTACAGCAAATAATTTATTTTATCTGGATATCAAACTCATTATGATCTTATTTGTGTCGCAAATTTGTGTGATTTAAATCGGATGATTTAGATTGTTTGTTATGATAATGTCTAATTGTTATAGCTAATTTAGAAAAATCGAAAGCCATAAGCTAGCGCACACAACTAAATAGGGAACCAATTTCGCTGCTCTTCAAATAGGAGAGCAGGATTCTACTATTTTAAACCTAACTGTTTATTTGTATTGAGATTCGTGCATAAAAACTTCAATAGTTAAATTTTAAATAGCAGAATTTTGCTCTTCTATTTGAAGAGCAGCGGAGTCAGATCCACTAAATAGAATGATGGAATGATTCTCCCGGTCTCAATCCAAAGCGACAAACAATTCAATCACCACCTCGAGTGCAAGATTTTTTTTCCCCCTTTTATTTCCACTATATAATTAAAAACAAATATAAAAATGAACTAAGAAAATGCTTTCATGCAAGGGTATCAGTATCAGATATAAAAAGGCCAGAACAATAAGATCCAGATAAGTTTTTTTTTTTTTTTTTTTACCAGAGATCCAGATAAGTTGCTAGAAAGATAACACAAAGCCTAGCATCTTTTGTCCATTTTACATGCCTTCTTCTCCGTTGAAAGCTATAACACGTCAAAAGGGTAATCCAGCTGCTCTCCAGTAATAAGATCTCACTGGACAATTCCAGACTTATTGAGGGTTTTTTTTTTTTTTTTGGAGATAGAAATATGATGATTTAGTCTTTTAATTTTCATTCAATTTTCATAAAATAATCATTATTCAAATTTTAAACTGACAACCTTTTACACGGAGAATGTTATCCTCTGTCATTATAGACCAAAAACCGATATTTCACATATTGAGTAGTTATTTTAGACCAGACAGATAAATTAAATTAATATATTTTTATTAGAATAGATTATTCAAATATTGTTTACGAGTCAAATTTTAAAATTTCATGTTTGAAACATTGATCTTAGTAGCTCAATAAATTTGTTACATAATAAACATGTATACCATTTTTTACAATTTTTGAATTTTTTGAACTATCTTTATGATTTTTTAAAATAGTATCTTTGATCTAAAAATAAATGATTTTTCTTTTACTTTTAAGCCAAAAGAGACCATCTAGTAGTTGCCAACGTATATATTTTAGAGAAGAGTCAAATATATTTAAAATGATTGAATAAAATTAATGCTTTGAAGTGCGACTAAATATGAAAAGAGTACATTTAATCTAGTGATTAAATCAATATCCACCGTATGATAAGTTGCATATTCAAAATCATATTGGATCACTATCTCCCGACATTTTTTAATATATTTTATTAAAAATAATTAAAATTTTGAAATTTAAAAAAAAAAAATCCAAGTCGCAAGTCGCAGAATTTTTCTGCGACTTGAGATTTTTTATTTTTTTTCGACGACTTAAAATTAAGGTCCCAAGTCGCAGGAAATACGACTTGGGTTTTTTTTTTTGCACTATATCTCTTTGAATTTTGAAATAAATAGTAAATGCATTTTAAAAATAATTATGTGTAATTCTTGAATAATCTCTTAGGCTTTTGAAAAAAACTAATCTGTATGGGTGCGTTATTGTTATTTTGACGTCATCGATATTTTGGCAATGAAACATCGATGCACTTCTGTCTTCGTTAAGTCGGGCATAAAACATCGGTGCATTATCAGTGTTCTTGCAATAATAAAGTTATGGCCGTTTAAAGAGCATCGGTGCATCATCGATGTTTTGACAATGAAACATCGATGCGCACTTCTTCCATCGTTAAGTCGGATATAAAGCATCGGTGCATTATTGGTGTTTTTGCACGAAAACATTATTTTTTTTTAACTTTAAACAACCATAACTTTGGCTAAGAAAGTCGAATTTGTGCTTATGACCACAATTCGAAAAAGGGAGGACGAGACGGATCCGAATTTTGTCCGAGGGGGATCTGAAGGAATCAAATTGAAAAAAAACGTCGTTTAGTGTCTCAAAAATTCAGTTTAAGTTTTCTATCAACGGTAGATATACAACGACCAGTATTGATTTTTTCAAAAGCCTAAGAGATTATTGAAGAACCCATATAATTATTTTAAAATGTATTTACTATTTATTGTGTGCATTTGCTTATTTTTTAATGGATTACAGTTTATTATTATTCAAAGATCATTAAAATTATCTACGATTGTTCAATATATGTCCTTTACACGATAATAATAATTATTTTTTAAAATTCAAAGAGATATAGTGCAACGGGGGTTTTATAGTTCAAAAAAAAAAAAATTCAAACCACAAGAATTATCTATGATTGTTCAATATATATCCTTAACATGATATTTTTTTTTTTTCAAAATTCAAAGAGAAATAGTGCAACTGAATTTTTATAGTGGAAAAAATCCCAAGTCGGAGGAATTTTCTGCAACTTGGGGCCATAATTACATGTCGCAGCAAAAAAAAAAAAAAACTCCCAAATCACTAGAATTTCCTGCTACTTGAGGCTATAATTCTATGTGTAGCAAAAAAAAAAAATCTCAAGTCGTAGGAAGGTATTTTTAATTTTTTTTTTTTCAAAATCTTAGTTATTTTTAATAAAATATATTAAAAAATAGATAAAAAAAATGTCGGCACTATCTCTTGTGAATTTTTAAAATAAGAAGTTTGATCTCATCTTTATTTAAAAAATAAAACTATAAAAAAAGTCTCATGAGTGCTCATATCGCCATTCGCCAGTCCATTCACTTTTATCTTGCTCAACTCTTTTCTATATTGGATTGGATGATAGTGGACATATGCAATATAAAATAATAAAAGTACACCTAATAAAAAAAAACACCAAGTGTCATCCACTAAAATTAGTTAAAATATTATTTAAATTGCTCAGGTGGATGAAGTGTTGGAATATAAAATATAGTTAATATGATCACTTACAGATGGTCAATTGACAGTTATCTGTAAAATACCTAAGTCCATTTTATTCTACCTAAGTATCAATTTATTTTTATTTTTATGAATTTAATACGTTGGTAACTACTTGATGTACATTACTATATAATTTGAAATATTAATTATAGAAGCAGAATCAAGCTTTCAAACGTTTAGTTAGAAGTCAATTATGTAAATTTCTTTTACGGTGAATGGAGATATTTTTACAATACTATGACATTTTATTCTAAATTATATAAAAATATCATACATAAATTAAAATAAATTAAAATAGAAGTCAATAGACCTCATTACTTCTGCTCAAAGTTCACCTCTGATTATTCATCAATCAATACTGACAGATGCACTTAATTATCATCATAACTCATGCTTCATTAGAATAATACATATGTTTACTAAAATACCCTAATTTCAACTAGTCATGACCATAAAAATAAAATGGATGTTAATACACAGCTTTGCATAAATATACAATAACAATGTAACTTTTGCATAATTATACACAATATTTTATGAAACAAAATATAACACTACATGCAACAACCAAATCAAATTCTAATTTAAATTATAAATAAGCAATAAAAATATTGTCATACTATCATAGAAGTTCATGTCCTGATAATAACTTAATATCAGTAATGAAATAAGAGTAGAACTAGGGTGTTCTTAAGTTCACCAAAGTGTTTGGTGAGCTTAACTTTAAAATTCATCAAATCGATTTCAAATGACGAATTCGAACAGTTGGAAACCACCTATCTTACGTGTGATGCATCTACATTTAAAATTTTTAAACATTTGAATTAGTTTAGTATAAAGTCAATCGGTCAAAATTAGAAGGTTAATAAATTAATTTTAGTGCATTCATTTTTTGAACGTTTTTTTACCGCTTGACTTTATACTAAATTAATTCGAATGTTTAAAATTTTCACATGTAGACTCATCACTCGAAAGATAGACGGATTTCAACGGTTCAGATTCATCATTTAAAATAAATTTGACGAATTTTGGAGTTAAGCTCACCAAATACTCTGGTGAGCTTAAGAACACCCTAGTTCTACTCATGAAATAAATTCCAAGGATCATAGGTTGCAAACCACCCCCTCCATTTCTACAGAAATGGAGAATAAAGAGGATAACTGCTTTTGTTTGTTCTATTTTGTGATGCTTGGTTGTGGTCCACTACCTCAGACAGGAATGATTCAGATAAGCACTTCATGCAATCTTTGTGGATCCAACCAAATTTAGGTAGCCTCATGAGATTTGTTTATGCTACCCTTTGTACTAAACACTGTTTTTTTCCCCACTTTATTTGTTTGCAAGATTTTTTGGCATCCCAACCGAAAGTGGAATCCTCAATGTCAAGCTCAATAAATAATTTCAAAAACAATAAAATCATGTACTTTACTCTGTTTATTTTTATTCTGATATTATAAAAAGAGGGAGGAACAACATGACAAATGACAATGATGCATATGAATATATGATAAGTATAAAAAGTTAATGAAATTTAGTACATATTATACTATTGATTAAACAATTTAAATTTTCTACAATATCATATAATTAATTACTCTCGTACATCAAACAAAACTTAAATTTTATGAAATTTGACTGATGATTATTAATATCTCCAATATCACACTTTCCAACTATATTTTAATATATCAGGAGGGCTCAAATGCCTCATTGTTTCATGCCCCAATCGTACATCAACATATTTATCTTCAATTTTAAAGTTCAAATAAAAGTTCTAAACATTCAACATGATATCCATGTTAAAATGTACTTAGAGATCAAATTTTATATTTTTTGAAATTATTTTACTATTCTTTAAGATAGGTACAAAATCATTGTTTTTGAGGACCATCCAAAAACAATGATTTTATACCTATCTTAAAAAATAGTAAAAAAATTCTAAAAAATATAAAATTTGATCTTGAAGCACATTTTAACGTAGATATCATGTTAAGCAGTTTGGATCTTTTGTTTGGACTTTTAAATCGAAAATAAAGATGTTGGAGTATGAAGCAATGGGGCATTTGAGCCCTCCTATATATAAAATGTTGACAAAATAAATATAACCCGTTATTGATAAATAGTTCTTCCTTTTTTAAGGTGTAAAAACTATTAACTTAACTCTTGCTTTCTTCAATTTTGACAAGCATGTGAAATAACTACCAGAATAAGTACCTAAATATTTGGTAGTGTTTACATTTACCTAATCAACTTAGCTACTCTGTACCTCATAATTAATCAATTATCATTACCTTTTCTGCATATGCATTGTTGGAGGAAAGCATGGAGGAAGGTAACAGCAGAGAGAAGGCACATGCCTCCCTCATTGAAACAAAAATGTTAAAATACTACATTGCGCATAATCTGTTGGATTTGGATCATTAATTGCCACCAACCTCATATTTCCGAAATGAAATTCTTAGCTGAGTTATCAATATAGAAATGAAAATCCTATGGTTTTTGTGTACTTTTTACATTCATTTTACGCAGTAAAATTCATCAAAATTCATACTTTTGTTGGTGACGCTTTAAGTGGTGATTCTGATAGTGACTGCAGCTTCTCATTACTTTTGCAATTTTTAAAAATGTCTTTTATGTCTATTTTCCTTGTTTTTTATATACTTGTGTGGTAGGGTCTGTTATGCATATTTGTTGTTCTGTTTTGGTGATTGTTTGGATGTATGAGGAATTGTTGTTTGTTTTTTTGATGTTTTTAGTTGTATTTCTCAATACTAGTAGGTGATTGTTGTTTTGGTACTTGGTACCAGTCTATTGGTACCGGTGAACAATGTATGGATTTTCATTTTAATGAAAATCGGTGGATGATTCCACTTCTTTTAAAAAAAATCTAAATAAGTTTTAATATAAAAAACAATAAAATTGGTCCATTTGTGAGTTTTGAAGTTTTGAAAGAGAATTACGTAATTTTAAATAGAGGAGAAAATACGTAATTTTAAAGTTTAGGTTGGGAATATATTTTTTGAAAGAAAGATGAAAATCTAGCGTACCAAATTTTATTTAATTGTCTATAAATGACCTCTCATTCAGATTTCAAATCCACAACCTCCCATCCAAATTTCACTAATAGAAAAAAGTTGTAGTCCTCTTGTTTTTCTTACAAATTGATTGTGTCAAATTTTAAAAAATTAACACCGTTAAATTGGATATATTGTAAATTTTATGTTATTTGTTCCATGATTTAAAAAATATATGTATGTTATTTTTCTTCTATTCGGACGTATTCGGACTTTATTGGCACACATCCTTTCACGCGCTGTTTTGAATAGCGTGGCTATTCTGACATGGACCCATTTTTGTTCATGTCTAATTGCAATAGGAAATTACAAGAAATATACATAGAATGTGACAAAACACATGAATCTTGGATGTCTTAGGAGTACAGTATGAGAACAATTTTCACTCAGAATATTATGAATGTCGATCTGTATTATATTAAAAATAATAATTAAAAGCTTGGTAGTTGCATTTTTGCGGTTGGAAACATTTCTATTTCCTCAAGCAACCACTCATTCCAAAGACATCCGGCCCGGTCAGGTGTTTACTTTTGACTTTGGAGCCCCTAGAAAGATGTGAAATTATGTAGGGGTGGGTACTTCTGGTCCCTAATGTAGGAACACTATCCTCTGCAGAGCTTTTAATTTGGTCCGTTCGTTTTGATCGAACAGATCAGATCAGATCTCAAAATTTAGGCCTCCTCTGATTTAGTCCGTCTGATTAAAACAAACGGACCAGATTAAAAGCTTCGCGTTGCTCTGCAGAGAATACTCCGCAGATGATACTCTCCCCTCTATTGTCTACCTTGACTACTGGGACCCACCAACACATGAAACAGTAGTGGAATCCGCGTCTTTTGTTAGGAATTCAGATCCAGTGGAATCCGCGTCTCAATTTTTTGGTTTTAGATCAGAGCCGTCCGATTCGAATCTACGACAAATTATTTCGAAGTGGAGCGCACACAATTCGAGCGATAAATTCAAATTTCGAGGCAATTCCGTACGATGGATTCGAATCAGACGATCCCGATCTAAAACTCAAAAGTTAGATTACTTTAGAAGATCCGGACCCCTTTTGTTAGGAGATGAGATGATGCATTTTCTGAATTTGAAAACTTGATGAGCTAACTTAACTAAAAATAATCGAAAAAAAGGTTGATTATTAAAATAAAAAAATTAAAATAAAAATTAAAAAAAAAAGCGTAAGTACCGAACTAAAATTTCGTTGCACTCCGGGAATGTATTGAACTTTGGTTTGTATATCCTCTTTCACCCCGTTGTATACAAGGTTATACAATTTGTAAAAAGAAATAGAAAAAAGAGTGTACCGATTCAAAATTTCGGTACACCCCCTTTTTTGGGATCTGATATAGTTAGATTTTTGTTTTTGTCTATTTTCACGTGAAAAAAGGAGTATTGAATCAAAATTTTGGTGCACCCCAAGATTCAATACTTGCGTTAATTAAAGTTTTGGTGCACCTTAGAGGTACTGAATTTTTAATTCAGTACTTGTATTATTTTTTTATAAGAAAAAAAATCAACCTCTTTTTCTATAATTATTATTTTTTAATTATAAAAAATAAAAATAAATCCTGATTGGGTGCTCCATGAATGAAATTCAATGCTAATAATTAAATAACTATTGGTGACAAACGGATCAATTTTTTATTTGTTATTATATTAACAAATATAAATCATTAAATATATATTAAAATATTTTAATTATTTAAATATAAAAAATATGAAATTTTTACATTTTTTCAAGGTTCTAAATAGCGATTATTGCAGCATAGCAGGGAGATAAAAAAATATTACCGCGAATAGTATAGCTATAACAAAAGTTATTGTACATAGTGTTTTTTTTTAAAATATATTTTATATTTCTACTAATTATCAACATTATTTAAAGTCTCATAAAGCAAAAAAAAAACAAATTGATTAAGTTCTAATATTCATATTGAACCAATACAAAATCCGAATTGTCATTCAAAATATCTCTAGTAATATCATAAACTATCAATATTTTTTCTATTCAAAATATCACAAGTACCATATATTAAGTATCATTTTACTACATATTCAAATTAATAATTCTTTAGATTAGTCGGACTAGGACACGACATTATCAGTTTGGACTTTAAAGCAGCCCAATTAAATTGCACAAAAAAAGAAGGTCTATGTATCATAGCAGACCGCTATTACCGCTATAGATCGTAGCTCGATTAGCATAGTTCTATCCCGTAGCTTAGATTTTTAGGTCTAAAACTGCTATAGCTAACTATTTATAACATGCATTTTTTCGATAGTTACCAAGAGAGAGTTTAAAGACCTACAATTTGGTTTGTTGATTTTATTAGCTCTTGATGTATATTGAAATAAAATTGAAATGCTGTGAATTTTGTGTATGCATATAGCATAATATAAAATATTTAATCAAATAGTTTTATTATTTAAAAGTTTTAATAAAAAAATTGAGTTAATTTTATTGGCACCGATGCAGCGCTAATAATCATGGACATTGGATTCCTTGTCATAAATGAGAAAAAAAAAAATAGAAAATTATTTAATTGAGGCATGCTAACTTTTGTTATGGAATAAAAGAGTAAAAGAATAAAAGAAGAAGAAGCACAGTTTTTATGTTGCGCTCAACTTATTTCAATTTTGTTATGAAACCAAGTTGTGGATTCAGCCACCAGTTCAACCCTTAAAATTGTTGTAGCGATTTGATATGGTTCTGAAAAATTCTTCTACATCTCTCTCTCCGAACACTAAAGTACAGTATCCAATTCATTTGCCTTACTGGCATTTGTGAGGAATGCAGAATGGTGTTATTATTTTATATTTTATAGTCTTTATTGAATATCATTTAATCAAACATAAACTCATAAAATTAATTAAAAAAATAAAAAATAAACTAGCAAATCAAAGAAAGCACATGCTTTATTAATTATTATTCAACTTAACAACATTACTATTCATTTAATTTATTGACATTATTATTCACTTTACTTAAAATTCCTAATGAAACAGTTCGATTCAATAGTAATTATGATAATAGCAACGAAGGTAGCGTGTCAATAATTCTCATTAAATTTTCTGTGCCGCAACAAATCAAATCTGTATAATTGTTCGGTCATAATTTATTAATGAAGAGTAACAGTGACAATAAATCCGAAATTTGGGACCCACAAGGAGTTGAAATTCATGCACAACTGGACCTGTCTTTTAATCGTGGTGCTGATAAAAAAGCAAGTCGATTTCAATGATTTAGTGGCTCGAACAACAACAATTAGCATCTGATTGTGACGTGTGAAATACGATTAGGTGGGGCTAATTTTTGTATCTGTGTAGCGTATCATGGGGGCATATTCATTGTATTATCCTCTACGGTGTGTTTGGATGAAGGTTTAAGTTAGTGAGAATAGTGAGCTAACTTAAATTTAAGATAGTGAGCTAATTTAACTTTTAATTGAGTTAGTAAAATAGCATGCTAAGTCACAAAAGGCAAATAAATAATAGTATCTTTTTGCTAATTCAAGCACATCCAAATATAAAATAGTAGTTCAGAATAGTAGCTAATTCGGGTTAGCACTATTCTTTGCCTTATCCAAACGCACCCCTAAATATTAAAAGAGCGATGTGATTTCTAGGGTGTTAAGTGGAAGCGAAAATATCTGTATAATAACGAAATAAAATATTTATTCTTATCTGTCTTTTTGAATACGGTACGGATTGGATAAACGGATAAAAAGTGCTATTAACATCTTGATTTGTGCTTTCGATAAAATATTTTTCAAAACAAGAAAATAAAATATTAAATACAACTCATTTGTATTATGAAACTTTAATAAAATACAAAACTTTATTGTATCATGTATAATCTTTATACAAAATATATATCTATATATTATTTTATTTTTAAAAATTATCTTATACGATAACGGGTAAGATAATGAAAAAAAATTATTATTCTTACCCATACCCCATAAGCTAATGAAAAAAAAAAAAATCTTACCCTTACCTATGTTTTTGGATACAATACAGATCAGGTAAACGGATAAAAGGGTGTCATTGACACCCCTAGTGATTTCACAACTTAATCCATATTTGTAAATTTCATTTTTTTTTTCTTTGAACAAGTTTTTGGTCTTATATATATATATTTTTTTATTAAGGAGAAAATCATTTGATTTTTTTTTTAATTTAACAAAACTCTTAATTTTTAAAATAACATTTAAATTTGATAGTCAACATTATACGCATGATATATATTATTTAGATATTAATATATACAAAAATGATGAGATCTTATGTATGTTTTATTGTATATGAAATAACTCGAAATTAATATCCTTGATGTATCAACAAATAATACCAAAATTATATGAAAATTAATTGTTAGGCTATTCGTAAGTCCAATAACATTACTATAAGTTTAATTTTCAATTTATTATAATTTAAAAAATATATATTGTTAATATAGTCAAAATAACCATGTTCAAGTATCCTCCCCTTTTTGTGAAGTGACCCATCATAAAAAACCCATCTTAATATACTGTTAATGATGACTTCCAATCTGAATATACTGTTAATGAAAACATTAAACATCATATTCTTATACTTATTTGTTCTAGACAGGGTTCTAAATAGTTACGCTGTAGCTTTTTCGAACCTTAAAAGTTATAACGCTATTAACTGCTTTTCTTTTATAATGATTCTAAATAGCTAATTATGATTGCGCTATAACTTTTTCGAACCTTAAAAGCTATAGCGATATAATCGCTATTTAGAACATTGGTTCTATATCAAATTTGAACACTGAATCTTGTGGTTTTATTATACAGTACACTATGCAATCCGGATCCTATAAGGTAACTCAAATTTTGAGTTTGGATTTGAATCAATTCGGTATGAAGTGGAATATACATAACTCTTTAAATCATGAGGAGGGTTCAAATGCACCCAAATTTTTGTGCATCCAAATGCACTTTATCTTTCAAATTATTTTTCTCTGTTTTCAAAGTCCGAATAGTCAATCCGAACCGTTAGATGCGATCTATATATTAAGATGTGCTTGGAGACCAAATTTTATATTTTTTGGAATTTTTTTACTATTTTTTTAGATTTATTGAAAATCGTTGTTTTTAGCAAATCTGGACCATAAAAAAACAGCGATTTTCAATAAATCTAAAAAAATAGTAAAACAATTCCAAAAAATGTAAAATTTGGTCTCCAAGCACATCTTAATATATAGATCGCATCTAACGGTTCGGATTAACTGTTTTGACTTTGAAAACGGAGATAAAAGATAGGGTGCATTTGAACCCTCCTCTTAAATCATTTAATATTCATGCCGAAGCATATCGGATGGTCTGGATCCAAACTCAAAAATTGAGTTACCTTAGGTGATATTAATTCCTGTATTATGAAAACATTGCAGTGTCAGTGTGCATGTATAGTTAAGTCCCCAAGTGCGTATATATATATACATTTCATGTTTTTATATATCCAACCAAAATTAACTAGTTGTTTTGAAGCTTTGAGTCTTTTATATGGAGAGCATTCTTCAATTTATTAAGTTAGATGTGATTATCAAAACATACATATGATTCTTGATTTGACATGTAAACCAAATATATTCATTTTGTATTTGTGGTCAAAATTCACAAATTAATTAAGACCCACGGATGCATCTAATCACTAATTTATTGTAGTTACAATATGATATGATTAATGACATGTACAAAATGTATAAATTAAGCAAATCTAAGACAAAGAGTTGACCTTTTTTTTTTCTAAATGGCATGAGCACAAGAGTGCAAAAATATGGGATCCAAATCTGCTTATTTTCTTGAGAAAATGAACGCACTTCTTTTTTTTAGGTGCTTATAATAGTGAAAAAAACTGAGATTAGAATCGGTTATTTACGCACATTATGATCGATTATTATAAACAATCGATTCTAATGATGCATATATTATGATCGGTTCACTAAAATGCCGATCTAAATAGTTTTTAGTATCATTTTTTTTGA
The DNA here is from genome assembly GCA_964058845.1 of Carex sylvatica. NCBI lineage: Eukaryota > Viridiplantae > Streptophyta > Magnoliopsida > Poales > Cyperaceae > Carex > Carex sylvatica. The sequence goes on from CAXKVR010000145.1 coordinate 19,016, forward strand.
AAAAACCGATCCAGGTAGGTATTAGTATCGGTGGTTTAATATAACCAATCCAGATAAGCCGATTCTAATTCTAGTTTTTCCACTAGTGTTATATAAATGAACCTTGTGCTTATATAGATAATCAGGTGTTTATATCAAAGATTTAGACTCTTGCTCTTCTATGATTACAGTGGACCCTATTTTTTTACTATATTGAATTATATTCTCTGTTACTTTTGAAGAGAGAGAGAGAGAGAGAGAGAGAGAGAGGGGAAAGAAAAGAGTCATATTTTCAAGAATAAGAACAGATTTGGATTCAAAAATAAGAACACTAATGATTCTTGATACTCTTAAAAACAAGTAAAGTTGTTTTAAAATATATGGAGTATTTTTCTGTTTGGCAATCTAGATAGAAGTACTATTTCACACACAGATTTGATGTTTATTGACAACTTTTTTATGCTAAACACACTTAAAACTATCCTCAGTCCCATAAATTATCAATTAAGAAAAAAAAGGTATTCTAACAAATTGCACATTAACAAATGATATAGAAAGTCCATGCGTGCAGCGTGCGCGCCCTCTTTTTTTTTTTCTCTCTTTTTTCTTTTTGAGAAATCGTGGGAGAAAGCATCCTCTATTTCACTCACAAGATACTCTAAGCCTCTCGCACACTCCAGCAAACATTTTTTCACTTTTAGAAACTAAAAAAAAAAAAGTTTAACGGAAAAGGGATAGATTTTGTTTTTTCAATCGTAAAGATGGAACTGAACCATTGTATATGTATTGGGACTGAATTAATAGTTTAATCTCAGTAGTTTTCAATAAGTTGTAGTGTGGGGTGTTCATAGAAAATTTGTAAAATAACATGATTTAATAAATAAATTTAGTGTATAAATTAATTTACAGTTAGAAATTAATAAAATCAAACTAATTATTCAATCCCACTGATTTTCCACATTGTGTGGTCAGTGGTCACATTAGTATTTTCAAATAATTGGGATCCAACTATAGACTTGGTCCTTATGATCTATGCTCAATGAATCTGAATTATTGATTCGGTTCTATTCATTTACAAAAAAAAAAAAAATCATCTTGATTTCAATAATTTGATTATTTAATTTCTAAAAGTAAAATTGGTGTCCAACATAAAAAAAGAACTAAACCCCACCTTGATAAGACCCATTTTTTTTTTTAAATATCAATGTGGAAAAAAAATCAATTCTATCAAGTCATGAAAATGATAAGAACATTAAAACAACTTTTGATGGTTATCCAGTTACGTCTGTATTGTCCGTTATCGATCTTACCTGTTCGGTGATTTATGAAAAGAAAAGTCGTTCCAAACCTTTTTTTTTTTTTCTAAAAAAAACGAAATTACCGTTAAAAATAATTTTGAGTGGTAAGAAAGAAATTACCAGCGCAAGAAAAAACAAGAAGTAACCTCAACAGGAAACTACCCAATAAAATTTATAAAACGACCCTCTCTCGTCTTCTTCGGATCCTTCCCTCTTCCTTCCTCTCTAAAGTTTAAACCTTTTCGCCACTACATAAAGCACCAGCCTCAGTCACTGTTCTCTACAATCTTTATCTCTATCTATAATTACCACCTCCTTTAATTCACAAATTTATTACCAAAGAGAGAAGAAGATGACGGTCTCTTGCATTGAAACTGTGATAGAACAGTTCGAAGAGATGACTAGGGATCCCAGGAGAGTACAGAGAGAGACTCTGAGGAAGGTTCTA
>CAXKVR010000146.1:0-21400 GCA_964058845.1 Carex sylvatica
GTGGATTCTGGAAAACAGCTTTAATCCCCAAATGTCTATCCGATATGACACAAAAGAATCAATTATCTCTAATTACTTCCAACCTCAACCATCTCATAAAAAGACCCTAGTTGTCAGCACTTTCTTTCTCCACAATTACAAAAGTCACTGGAAGTAATTAGTTTTCGACATCGTACATACATGCCATTAGCAGCCTACCTTGGTACCGTCCCGACATGAAACATGCATCAATACTAATCATTGGTCTGAGAAACGGTATCGCTGCAATACACGCTCCAAATGCCCATGCCGCTCTATAGAAATGCATATCAGTTTCTCAATCAATCGGGGTCAAGGCCACACAATACTTAGTTCCTGAATTGTTTCTTTCGATGGCTTCCAATAGTGGAATGAGCAAGTTGTACGAGTTCTCTCAACTCCCAAACAGATTTGCAATAGCAAGCTCACGGCCTCTCCATAACTTGTTGTACTTGAGGGTTACCTTATTATATTTCTGCATGACGATATCTCAGATATAATTTATAGGAGAGCACATATCCCTTCTAAATGGTCTTATCAATCTCAAGGACAATCATCTCTGCTGTAAGCTAACAACGATTAGTATGTATTGCCGATACTCTGCACGTATGAGGAATTACTTGTTTGGTAATAATCTAAGATTCTGAAATACCGTTCTGCTTCGCGCAAACCTTAAATTTACAAAAATCATCTCTCACACCACCTCGTAACGTCTAGGTTCGCTTCTAAGAACCTTGCACTCACAATTCTTATCGAGATGGAACTCATTGATTGCTATCCTTAGAGCCATTTTCGACTCATAAACTACACCCTTAGCCAATAGATTATCGAATATTTTTTTTAGCTGCCGAAAAAATCGACATCTGCAGGCCAAAAACTGGATATGTCATTGAAACTATTAATCAGATGTGTCATATTTTTCCAACCAATTATCGGGTACTGTGCTTGACGGGATTGTGTCTGACGAGACTGTGATTGTGACTAGCTGGGCGGCCCAATATCATCGTCGGAACCCGATAACTCATCTGAGAGCATGTCATCTCCACTTTCCAAACTGTCAGAATCAATTACATCCACATGTACATGCGAATAATCAAGTACCTATCTACGGACCTGACTAATACTGGGTCGGGGTCTAACTGGTAGATCCACAGAGGTCCGACTGGTACTGGGTCAGGGTCTAACTGGTAGATCCATAGAGTTCTGACCGGTACTGGATCGGGATCTTACTGGTACATCCACAGAGTTCTGACTGGTACCGGGTCGGGATCCACAGGGTTTCGACTGGTACTGGGTCGGGATCGAGGTTCAGGAATCTGACTGGGTACATGTGTCTGACTATTCAGGTTAAATTGGGAATTAAAACAGGTATAGTTCGGTTCCAATTTTACATATAACTCCAGAACCGGTAACCTATGTGAAAAAATGTCACAATTCCTAAAATCATTTCGAACGATTGTTGGTTTACTACCAGTACTAATTGATAGTCACGTTGGCCATCGGTAGACATATTAAACCTGACTTAGATTTCTAGATTTACTTGACTAACATTATACCCAACCAAATTATAAATCTCATTCCGAAGATAATCAAAGTTGTGGTTCACGGTTAGCGGTAATGAATATCTAGCTCGGGTACTGTAAAAGACCCCGTTATCATTGTATTGGATTTTTCCTCCAACAAAAATTTCCACACAAATACTTGTCATTTTTAGTTTTAATTAGTCTGACAATTTAAAAAATAACAACATATAAGTAATTAAAAATTTAAATATTTTAAAATTAAATAAATTGTTTTATTATTTTAAAATTATTTAAATAATTATTTATATTTTAAATAATATATATAATTATTTAAATAATTTAAAATAATAACAACTTACTGAAAATTAATCGTAGTTTTAGTCTGTGGAAAGCTCAGTCTGCGAGTGAGTGGTCTGCGAGCTGCAGGGCTCGTATTTAAGGGAATCCATAAACTGTAAAAAATTATTGCAGACTCAGACCCTAAAGCCGCAAAAATTAATTGCGGTTCCATAATTCATACACCGCAATTTTTTTTGCGGTTTTATGCTCTGATTTCGCAATAATTTGTTGCAGTTCCTAGATCTGGAATCGCAATTATTTTTTTACGATTTTATGGTCTGAGTCTGTAAAAAAAAATTGCGGATTGGGTACTTTTGGAAAACCGATTTTCGTCTGGTTATTTTTTAAAATTTTAATTTTTTTTTTGATATAAATAAAAAAATTGGCATATAACTTCTCTCATGCTAAACTTATCATGTCATTACAAAATATATATCTGGTTAACAATAAGTAATCACCAACATAACTATATATTTAATTAAAAGATACTAGCAAAAAAATATTATTCTCTCTAAACATACATTATTCTAAATCAAACGGATATCGAAAAAATTAAAACATGCGAATACATATAATTATTTATGTTTGTATCGATATTTACTTCCGCAACTAAAACTGAATTTTCGAGTATGTAAAAATTGAATATGGATCCGAATATAGATAATAATATCCAACCCTTTTGCACCCCTAGATATGACATAAATAACTCGCCAAATTGGGATTGAGATTTGATTAGTTAGGTACAATTGATCACGTACATTAACCCGACATTAAACCGCTTGGTTGTGAAGTAAAACTTTCAATTTCCTGGCATTAGTATTTGTTTGAGAATTGGCTTTGTACCTTAATTGGTGTGAATCATGTATGTGCAAAATGTATTTCAGATAAACTTATTTGTTTCACAATATTTAACCAAAAGTATTCATTAATTATGCGCAACTAGAATTATTAGGATTTTCCACTGAGTTGTCCCTTTCTTGGTACCTTAATTTATTTTGATTGCAATAGCGAAATGGTTGAGTACCTAATTACAACAACAATTATTCTAGCCACTCTCTATTGCGGCATCATTTCAAGGGTCCGAGGATAATTGGTACCACCCTCTAGATTATTTTCAAAATATTTTATGTCGAAAATTAATAAATGATTGTACATTGGTTTTTTTCATTAATTTAGTTATATTTTTGACTGAAATTATTTTTTCTATTGATAAAATAAGAGTCGAGCTTCTAATTACCGATTTTTTTTAAAGCATAAAAAAATAAACCAAATCACCCTGGTTCTGAGGAAATTCGAGAATTATCCGAGCCGCACAGGCGTTTTACAGTCTCAAATACCGAGGTCCACCCAATACTGCTGTGGTCCCAGTCTAGGGCCCACCCAATGTCTCTGCAGAATTTTTTTAAGCAGACAATGTTTTTATTTTGTTTAGGTTTTATGGTTTTTATTTTTTTTATGTTTTTTATATATATTATGTGTAATTGTTATTTTGTGTTAAATATCATTTATTTTAAAAATATTGTTTGTTTATCGTATCTGTCTTATGAGTATATTGTTTATTTTAAAAATGTCGTTCGTTTGAAATATCATTTGAATAAGAAGAGATAATGATATAATGAATTATAAAGTTATATCTCTCATACGAAAAATAATATCTAAAACTAATTGTTCTAGGCGTGGTTCTCTCCCAATTTATTTTACACTTTATCATTTAATTTCAAGGCTATAAATTTAACACCGTAGTACATCCAATAAAAAATTTTAGAGTTGGACGTCATAAAAAAATAAATGTTTAATTTTATACACTGCATTTTCTTATATAAAACATACGTTACTTCATAAAAAAAAAGTATATTTTAATTATTGAATCGATACGCAAGTTCAAAATTATTTTGACTACAAACATATTTTGGATTTTTTTTTTAATCACCATAATAGAAAATTCTTTTAATATGTTTTACGCCAGGTGTCCTACCCTGTATCTATTACCCTGTGACATCCTTTGATTATAAATATGTAGTGCATAAAATACCCCACAAACAGTACCGAATTTAATAGATACAGGTTAGGACATTCAATAATTGAGAATTTTTCATGAAAAATTGAAAACTATCTTGTTTATGTTAACTGCTATGGTACTACTATTAAAATAATGACATGGATTATGAGTAATAATTTTTTTTTCTCTTAACCAGTGAATCACCAACTTATTTTTAAGAAAACCATATGTCATAAATTCAGCATTTCAGTTTATATGTTCAAATTTATAATTAATGTTAGATAATCCATTTTTTTGTTCAAATCTATGAATACCAATATTAAATGCCTTCTGTAATTTTTGTGTTAGACCATGGCCCCACGCTTCGCAGCGGACCCGCAATTTTTGAGTGAATATATTTTAAAAACATTTACAAATGTAAAAAATCAGTAAATACTATAATCTATTTATAATGTGGTTTAAAACATAAATTAACAAATAAAACAAGCTGATACATATAATATTAGCGTAGCCAGTAACTATTTTGTATTTAATTTAGATCTTAATTACAATGAAAAATGAAGATGATAAGCATAGTTTTTTTTTTTTTTATTGAATGGTACATTTCGTAACACGAGTCATGAATTCTATAATAGCTAAAAAAGAAAAGTTGCAAGTGAAGTATATTTTATCGATGATTAAAGAGGAGGGTTCCAATGCACCATTATTTTGGTGCTTCAATATGCACCACATCTTTTATCTTTATTTTTAAAGTCCGAACAGTTGATTCGAACCGTTCAACATGATCTTCATAATAAAATATGCTTGGAGACCAAATTTTATATTTTTTAGAATTTTCTTACTATTGTTTTAGATAGGTACAATATGACTTTATCGGATATTTCAGAATCTCCTTAAAAATGTGATTTTGTATCTATCTAAAAAAATAGTAAAAAAATTCTAAAAAATATAAAATTTGGTCTCCAAGCATATTTTATTATGAAGATCATGTTGAGCGGTTCGAATCAACTGTTCAGACTTTAAAAATAGAAATAAATGACATAATGCATATTAAAACACCAAAATGATGATGCATTTGAACCCTCCTCATTTTCTAAAGAGGTAGATCTTTTAGTAGGAGTAGGAGTAGGTCCGATGCCCATTGGACCTACTTTGGTTCGATGGATGTTGTGACCATCCAATTGCATCAAGATTCGTGCAATATGTAATAAAATCTGTGCAAATTTTATCAATTTCATTGTGCACAGAACTTAATGCTGATCGTACAGTGATAGAGTCCATCAAATCTAAAAGTAGGTCCAATGGACATCGGACCTACTCCTATCTTCTTTTAGTAACAATAGTCCGTCCCATTGGATTACTTAATCAAGTTCTGGCCAGGATGTCCTGCACTATTCGTTAAAGATCCTATGGCCCAGAAGACCAGAACTGTAACAATATGTTTCCGTACAAAAGACAGCACAGCATGAATTGACAAATAACTCGTACCAAGCTAGAAACGTGCCCAATGATTTTTCCTCAAAAAAAAAAATTAAAAAAAAAAACTAGAAACGTAAACGGTTGATTGGCTGGCTGCCTGGCTCCCTCCCTGGAATTCGAATTTTTTTCACAAACCATAATTAATAAATAAAAGATTAGAAAACTTTTTTTTTTTTAAACCATAAGGACCGGACGGTCCGTCCGATCTCCAATTTTTTTTTTTCTCCAGACCGAACGGTCCACTTTTTTTTTTTTCCATTTTTTTTTTCACGAAAGCTGTTGCAGAAGATCCGCCGAATTATTTTTTTCTCCATACCGGACGAACCATTCAGTCTCAATTTTTTTTTTCCCATCTGCGGCCACAGAAGATCCATTCCTGCATTTTTTTTTCGCTCGGTCTCCCTGTAACCCGACTCCTCTTAGATCTCTCTTTTCTGCGTCGCACTTTCCTATTTTTTTTTTCCTTCATTCTTCCTCTTACTTTCTTCCTCATTCAAATTTTTTTTTAACTGAAGAAATAATTTCAATGTAAAGATAAAGTAAACTTTTTAATTTTTTTAAAGAAATAATTATTAGTAGTTTGACTGAACTATTATTGACCCGACAATTTTAATTGGAGATCGAATTAGGGATTCGGTCTCCATGTTTTTTTTTTAATATAAATATCCATCTTCTTCCTTACTCCAACAGACAATTGGGCATCGGACCTACTCCTATCTCGAGCCGGTGACGCCTGACGGATCGAAACATACTCCAATCATCCGAGATATATTAAATTTTCAGTTTATTTAAAGTCAGATCGTATTTAATTTGATGTCTATTCAGAATGCATACCGATTTTTTTTTATTAATATCCATAAATAAAAAAATTACAAAAATATTCAAGGGTTTTGAGGATTTATAAAAATGCCAAAATCACCATAATTTCTGACTTTATTTTTTCTTTCAGGGTCGCTAGGAATTTTGGCGCTGATTTATTTTCAGAGCCATTAGAAAACCTGACAGTTCTGAGTATATATTGTTTTTTTTATTTGACATCATTTGACAGATTCAAATTGATTTTTAATTTTTTCTATTTTAATTAAATAAAAAAATTTATGATTTTTTTATTTATTCTATTGAAATATTATAAATATTTGTATATTTCTTTTGGAATACTATAGAATTAAATTTATTAGAAACACTGCGACAAATAATTCAAATCAAGATTTTATGTGACCGTAAGAAAATTAAATTATTTCTTTGTGTGTTATTGGAAACATATAAAAAAGCATGTTATATATACACAAATAAAAACTGAAGAAAACGTTTACAGCTCGTGACTCACTATAAAATTTTGATCAATTTGTATTAATTTGGACTTCACTCTTATGTCAAAAAAAAAAATCAACTCGTTTGATTAGACTTTTAGTTAGTTTGATGTCGAACTCAGATTATTTTCATCGACTCATTTGAATTTTATTAGAAATAACATGATATATAATTATATTACTCTAAGGTAATGTTTTTCGTGTGTGAAGTTGCATATTTAAAATCCGGATAGAGAAATCTGTTGTGAATATTAAATAATTAGATGGATTGGCCTCTAATTCAACTTTTACTCAAAAAATAATTATATTACTCAAATAGCTAGTCATTAAATGTAAATAATTTTAAATTTAAATTATAGAATGAACAATGAATTGCCTACGGGTTTTAATAAAATTTATTTGGAAAGTTACTTTATGTAATCTGTAGAAATAATAAATTAGTTTACACTTTAAGTAGTTAAGACAATATAATAATAAATACAAAAGGGTCTTAATAATTGAGCTTGTACAGAATTCTGAATTCGACTATGTTTATAATCAAATCAACTTAGAATTGAAGTCCTTTTCATGAACTGGAGTCATTTGCCATTTTTTTTCATAATTACCTTAAAATCACATCAAAATATTTATTAATAATAGTTGCATAAATAGTGTGAGGCATTTTCCTTTTACTAATTCAAATTTAGAAATTTGTAGTCTTTATGGTATATCAACAGATTTCTTTCATGCACACTTTAGCACAACTGCATGCATGCTTGGATTAGTAATGATAACTAAAAATCATGATGAATATAATAAACAAGACATAAAGCTGCAGAAAATTGTCTTAAAATTGTTACAAAAATAGATTGTGCAAAAATAGAGCAAAATAAAAAAAAAAATCATGTACAAGACTTTTAATATTATCACTACAGTCTTGTACAAAATAAAAAAAATTATATATCATGTAAAGTCTTGTACAAAAATATATTGTTTGTGACAAATTTTTAATATTATCATTATTTAATTACATCATTAGCTTTTAATATTATTACTATTTAATTATTTACACTGTTGATTATTCTTAGCAATTAAATGTTTGGATTGTTGACACCTCTCTTTGTTTCATTGCCTACTTTATTAATTGAGGCCAAGTTCTGGCCTCTAGGAAAGGTCTCTGGACTGGTCCATCCTTAGTTCTGCCAAATTACTATACATACCACATTGACAATACTACCATGTAGCTCTGAAGCTCTCTTATATATGTCAAGCTACTTTGCAATACTGCATTTTATATGCTCTTCTAGTTTGGTACGTAGATCTCTTTAATTTAATCTTTTAATTAATGAGTGTTATATATAAAACTTTACTTCTCATCGTGAATTGATTATGGAAGTAATTTGTTTTTGTTTCGTCCAATGATCAAGTGTTGACATGAACGGTGTTGTACTCACATGGACAACTTTTTTCTGACTGGATTGTTATATCAACAAAAATTCAGTAAAATAATTTATTAATTCGTTATTTTACAAGACAAGAAAAAAGTGCTACTGTATAAGTAAATGGTATTTATATTTACGATGAGATAATATAAATCATTCTAAATTGGAGTTGTGTTATAAATTATATGAAATTTTTTTGATTGTGACAAGTTAGTTTATGAAGAACTAATTTTGACAATGATCGCCCAAACCCCCCCCCCCCCCCCCCCCCCCCCCCCCCACACACCCACACACACACACAAGAAAAGTTAGTATACTATATTCAATGCTCAATTTTGTAATTATGAAAACACATGAATATCCTTAATAATTTATGGTATAATATTTAAATACTTATGATTTATGGCATTTTAATTTGTAGAAAGTTAATTAGTATTTTTTTAATGTAGATAATTAATTAAATATCTAGAATACATAAATCTGCTATTTCTTTCTTCTTCTTTTGTTGGCTTTAACTTATTTTTATAGAAAGATATAATTTCACAAGTAATCAAAATAATGAAATTAGGAATTAGTATTAACTTAAAAAATCGATTGTAAAAATTATAAAGTATCATAATCAATAAAAATATTTAAACAAGTATAAATTTATCAATGATATCATGCAGGGGCGGATCTCAATGTATTGGAAAGCTAAGCCACATCTATAATTTTAAAATTTTATGTATTTATGTTGAAACTTGTAGTCCCCGCCATTTCAATAATAAGTAAATATTTACTTGTAGTCTAGTAGTTATAACTCTATTTTATAGTTGAGAAATATTTAATTCAAATTTCACTTATCACACTGCAATTTAATTTTCAACCTCCTTCATAAAAAGTTTCTAGTTCCGCTTCTGAAATTATAGTCATTTTTTTCTTAAGATTGAGCATTAAATAGTAAATAAACTGCATGGGGTGTTTGTAACTGAAGTGATCATCAAAAATAGAAAAATTCGTCAAATCTGGACCCAAAAACAATCAAACATGTTTTAAAATTTCATCCTTACAAGAACCGACTTCTGCACTAGTGATGTCGAGCAAAAGGATTTAATATAAAAGAATAGTAAACAAGCATGCATAACAAGTAATTAACAACATGTACACATCAATCCACAGTAATTTGGTTGCTCGCCAGGACAGGATTTTTATAACACCCCGGGGTCCGGGCCAAGGCCATATCCTAGTCACTTTCCCTTCGTTGGCATTTTCGTTGGATCCATGCATGTTTGCATTGTGCTCTTGTAATTGGTTGCTCGTAATGACTGAGTGGTCTGTTGATGAACATGGCTACAGGACTCAACGACTTTGTAATGTTTAGATAGGGTTGATGATCAAGTTATCATTATTAAACAAGATTTTAAATAGTATTAATAGCGCTATAGTTTTAAAATCTGAAAGAACAATAGCGCAGCTATTGTGCACTTATAGCTAGCTATTTAGAATTTTGATTAAAATAATAATAATTAATGACGCTATAGCTTTTAAGATCCGAAAAAATTATAGCATAATTATTGCGTAGCTATAGTTAACCATTTAAAATTATAATATTAAATATTAATAGATCTTTTACTTGAGTTTTGAATTTGTAATCTTCACACAAACAACATTATTTTAATTAATTATTTTAGTTTGAGAAATTTGTCTTAACATGTATACTCCAATCTATTTTATTTTGAGAAAAGATTACTTAAAATTATCATTTTAACAACATTAAGAATAAATTTTTAATATATTTAAATAAATTAAAAGTTAATTTATAAGTATGTTATTGGAGATATAGATAGCCTAATAATTAAATTTCATGTAATTTATATAAGAGAATTTAATTACATCTTTTTTGGTGACACCGAATTACACTATCGATTTTTAAAGTTTTTAAAATTCAAATAGTTGATCCAAACCGTTCAACATAATTAGTATATTAAAATGTGCTTACATATCAAATTTTACATTTTTTTTTTTTTTTACTATTTATTAAGTATTTAACAAAATCGCTATATTCAGACCATTGAATTTTTATACCCATCTTAATAAATAGTAAAAAAAATTATAAAATATATAAAATTTGATTTGCAAGCACATTTAAACATATCCATCATGTTGAATGATTTGGATTGACTGTTTGGTCTTTAAAAATATATAATGTAATTCGGTGTCATCAAAAAAGAGTGTAATTGGATCCCTCCTCTCTATGATAATATCTGGTAATGTATCAAAATTCGTTAATTCTAATTTTAGTATGTTCAAATTTCAAGTCATTTGAGGTGCGATGAAACGTACTTCAGATCTCTTCATGGTTTATAAAAATGATCTGTGCAGTACATAGATAATACTAACAATGTTGAATTTAAAAATTACACTTTATTTTTAAAATTGTCAAGTGATATCTATCTTTTATTTTTATCTAGATCGTTAGATCTGAAATAAATGATATTAGAACTTTTCAATAAAACCCGTACAATTAAAAGAGGGACCATTTCCGACAAAAATACCAATTGTTACCACCAAATTAAGCTTCATAATTTATTTATTTTTTAATTGTTTTTTTTTCTCCGCCGAAAAAACAATTTATTTCAATTTTGCGATCCTGTTAGCAAACAAAAAGCTTTATGTATTTTTCTTTATCATTTGACGCTCCAATTGCTAGACATCCTTTATTTCCACCTTAATCAAGATAACGAGCAGTTGTTACTCTCATTTTAATAGACTAAATACTAAGTTTTAGTTCTTGCATAATAGTAAAGAAAAAACAGCTAATGGGAGTTTAAGGCCGCTAAGAGAATTAGTGCACTTAATTTGAACGTCATATTAATTTCGAACAATAATTTCAAACAAATTAGTTTCATTTACTTAATGATTCAAACATAAAACATCTACATGTGTTCCAAGTAAAAAAATTTATTTGTTTCAATTTATTATGTATGGTCATGTTTAGTTGCAGAGTAAATTTAATGAGGATTAAATGGCTTATTCCATCTTACTCTATATATATTACATCTTGTTTGGTAGTTTAACTTATAACTTAAATTAATCCATCTAGAGGAATAAGATATTGAAAAATGAGTCTATTCCTATGACAGTGGATTCTATATGTGGAGTAAGTGTGAAGTTAATTCATCTGAAGAGGTGGAGCAACTTAATCCGAATTAACTCACCTCTAATTCCATCTTATTCCTCTTCTTTTACTTTTCGTTTGACTACTTAAGTGTGAAATAAAGGGTTTACTCCACCTGTTAATCCACAATCAAATTTAGTATAAGATTAAGAAGATAATACGTATTGAAAAATGTGGACATCATATTTGAGCCTATGAAACCACCGTTGCCTTTGTTTTATATAGAAAGGTAAGGGTCAAGCCTACTAACTTTTATTTTAATGTTTATAAAGGATCTTCATTCTTCTGATTCTATGCTTTCTTATGTTGAAACTTTATAAGCTTTTTTATTGATGTTTTGTAATATGATTTCTGTTAAAACTACCTCAGTAGTAGCTATGCTTATGTTAAAATGTAATTAGGATTAATCTGTGACAATGAAGTTATTACCTCATTGTAATTTTGTAATGAACTATAGTTTCTATATTTATCTCATTGTAATTTTGTAATAAACTATAGTTTCTATATTTACCTCATTGTAATTTTGTAATAAACTATAGTTTCTATATGAAACAGATGGGATACCCACTTTTATCAACAACAAAAAAAAAAAAAATCTTCATTCGGATTTCGAACTTACGACCTTCCATACGGGATTGTTGCCTTTTACCACTAAAATAAAGATTAATTCTTAACCACTGTCGCTTTTAGAACCATCTGTGCTGAATTTGAAATTTTAGTGCGGAAGCGTAGCTAAACTCAATCACCCTTAAGCATGACAGTTGGTTATGTGCTATCCAAAGTCTCTTCGTACTTGTCTAACGAGATAATCAGAGTGATTTCTTCATGCCTCTGTTAATTATAACCAAGCCATCCTATTAGGTTGTCTAGGTATTTGTAATTTTCAGCTAAGCCCATCATTAATATACAAATTACACCTTAAGTTCTACATATAAAAGATCTACACTCTATATAACACATTAATGCTTAATATATTCTAAACTGCAATGATCTTTTTTAATTGAACATAAAATTGACAATATACAATATATAATTATTTTTTATATAAGTTCAACATTAAATTAATGATCCAACACATCAAAGTAACAATTTTATTATATAAAACGTTGGTCCTCGCAGTTTTCAATCTCGTAATCTTATAAAGAAAATGTCAGAAAATGTTAGAACATGAACACTTGTCAAATTGATTGAAGTAAACGGATCATGCAATATCAAGAAAATATTGAATATTATGTGTTTTCATTTTATGCAAGACACATACAATAGAGTTAAAATTAATAGATATTATGATTCATATGTTATATAAAGTCAAAATAGTGTTGTTAATATTTTTACTCAAATTTAAAAAAGTTCATATTTATTGTAGTGTGTAAAATATGTATACACATATTGTCGTCCTCGTGCAACGACTAATAATTTAAAAAAAATTATAATTTCTTATAATGATCATGCTTTGCTGTTTCAAATTATATAAGAAAAATGCATATATGGTTTCTTTTTTTTCAAGTTTCAAGAAAAATACATGGTTTTATCGAAAGAAATCTTAATTTGACTAACAGCTTAAAATGAGTAGGACATAATTTTTATGGAGATCAGAGAACGAAAAGAAAAAGTAGGAAAATACAGCTCAATCACCAATTTTGGGCAAAAATTGTCACTGTGTGCAGCTGTAATGATGCGGTGATATCAAATAATACGTGTTAATAATTGATATTGTACAAAGTTTCTGTTCAAAATGAAATTGTCTTCCTAAGCCCCCCCCCCCCCCCCCCCCCCCCCCCCCCCCCCCGCTTCTCTATCTGTTAGGTTACTATGTAACATAAAAATTAATAAATAAATAAAGAGGAACAAACTAATAACAGTAAGGTAATGTTCCCTTTAATATAATCCTTGGAAGATAAGCTCACAATTAACACAATATTTAATCATATAAAAACAGATAATATTCAATATTGACTCAGATAAAGTTAATCATCAAGTTCAAACTAATAATAAGTTAAAGAGAATTACATTCCCTTTAATAATTCTTGGAAGATAAGCTCATAGGTGGAGCAAGCTACATTACCTTACTATTATTTCATGAAAATTTAGCAAGATAAGCTAACAATTAATATAATTTATTTAATACATTTCTATTGAGTCATATAAAATTTATTAATCATCAAAATCTCAATATAGCATGATCCTTCTTGTGTGTGTATATGCTCGATTTAAAGTTATATATTGATCATGTTAATCATATTTTCTTTTAAATATTTGTCTTGTCTTTACGAGCAAAACAAATAAAATTTTGATTAGATTTCACCATCGTTAATCTTTTTCTGTTATTTTTATATAACTAGTGAAGATTAATTTATTTATTTTTCAAAAATAATCTGTAATTATGGTGCAAAATCTAAAAACAACCCTAATTAATTATTGGAAACAAAAGAATCCATTTGCACAAATTAGGTGGCCCTCTAATAACAACCTTGTTATGATATCCAGCTGGAGCAACAATCTAAAGGCCGGGGCCAGTAGATCTGCACCGTTCTTCAACTAACAAATGTCCCTAAACTGTTGCGTTTAGTTCAACATTCTTCCGTAAAAAATTTTCTCACCCCAATAAATCAAAATTAAATGAATACAATCCATTAATTTCGAATTCAGATTCCACCATGAATGCATATCCATTCCGCGCACAGGTCCCAATCGGTGCACAGACTGGGTATGCGTACCGATTCTGATTTTTTGAATTTTTATTTTTGAATTTTTTACTAATCCGTCCGCATACCCAGTATGCGGATGGATTTTTTTTTTTAAAGTTCTAATATGAATTGTTTTAAAAAAAAAATTGACTAAATTTTTTTTTCTGTTATGCATATATAATTTGTAGTATAAAATATTTATTAAATTGTGTGTGTAATTTGTAGCGATTTGTGCATCAACTTAGTACAAAATGTTGCTCAAATTGTGTGTATAATTTGTTGTAGTAATTTTTATTCAAATTTAGTCAAAAAATTTATTTGTTAAATAAGTGCGTTTTATTTTCTACAATTTCACCGTCAATTTTTTTGTGTACATATAATTCTAAATACCACAAAACGAAATATAATATAACATAATTTTTTTCCTAATAATTCATAACAAAACTAAAACTAAAAAAAAAAAAAAAAACGTCCGCATACTGGGTATGCGAACGGATTAATAAAAATTTCAAAAAAAATAATATTAAAAAAATCAAAATCGGTACGCATACCCAGTCCGCGCACCGATTGGGATCCGTGCGCGGATTGAGTATGCGTTCGTGGTGAAATCTGAATTCGGAATTAATGAATGGTATTCATTTAATTCTGATTTATTGGGGTGGTAAGAAAAAAAAAATTCGGCATTCTTTTGGCCAAGCTTAAACATCCTTTGGCACCTGTAAACCTGTAGATAAATAGTACATTGCATGTGGCGGTGCTGGTACCAGTTTCTTTAGTAGTATTTATAATTGGTACCTGTGATTATGGTTGCTGAGCAAGGGTGGATCCACACTTCCACAGTATCCAGGAAAGGTACTTTCAACCTTCATCTAAAAATTGTAAAACTATATTTATGTTTACTATTTTTTTTATTGAAAAAATTGTAAATTTATGTTTATGATTCAAAAAAATTGCAAGTATAATTATGACCCTCATTAAATTTTGTCTCGTCTATTATTATTCTGATATTATTTGTGTTGGTCAGGTAGGTTAGATATTTAGATTATTAGTTTGAAACCACATAATTAGTTTGGCTCATATAGTCGGTACATTAATTGGTGCCTATGGTAATCTATTTTTCTTTTTATAAAAGTGAGGGAATTTCGCTGGTGATCAAGAATGATATATACTCAAATTACAAAATGAACCTACATAATTTTTGTCTTGTTACAGTACCAAAAGATATAACAACTGCCTGACAATCAAAACATCTCCAAACTAATACAACAAACATAGCGCCAGACGCCAGTCACATAAAGTCTGAATATCCTAATAAAAACATACTTCTAGATATCATGGGAAAGAAGTTCCCGGAATTTTTATTAATGGAAAAAATTTAAAAAAAATATCAACAATGGAAAGTAGTTTTCGGAAATTTGATATCTAAAAAAAAATATAATGGTCTATAACGTCCTAGATGACATTTAAACCACAACGTTCAGAGGACGTTACCATAATATCCAGTGAATCAAAATTACTCCTCACCATGATTAGCAAAACAGCATAAAAAAAAGATGGTGGACATTATTGTTGAGAACAGCAAAAAAATTTCGGTCACTCCTCACTCTTATTAGCAAAACAAAGTAAAAATAAAATGGTGGACGTTATTGTTGAGAACGTCTGGGAGCAAAAAAATTCGGTCATTCCTCACTTTGGACATTACTACCTATAACGTCCCGATTTTCTTTTCTTTTTTCCTCCCATTGTTTCGTTAATTAGCGGTAATCTGATTTTGCTAATCATAACGAACAGTCTCTATCACGTTTTTCTTATATATTGAATTTCGGAGAACTATGTCGATATATTTTTTTAAAATTTTCTATTAAAATTTTTTTCAGAAGAAGTCCAACTAAGCATCAGAACACAAAACTTGTTCTAAATTAGGAGTCTCTAATCATATCCAAGCATGTGATCCAGACCTCTTAGCAGAACCAGCTCCTCTTCCTCTAAAGCAAAAAGAAGTGATAATTAAAAATAGAAACTAATACTCGGTGTTTGCACCAAAAAGTTGTAATAGCAATAAGTTTAGCTCTTATAGTCTTAAGAGAAAGCATTGAACCACTTTGAAAGCATAATTTATTTATTTTAAACCAGATAACCCATAAGACAGCTTCTCTTACCATTTCCATCATTATCATGTCTTTGAGAGGAATAAATTGCATCTAATAGCCACATATATCATCTAAAGAATCACCAACAAAATTAAAATTATTAAAAGAAACAATCCAGGATCATATTTTAGAAGTGAAGGAACAATGAACAAATGGGTGAGAGGCAACTAAGAGGCAGTACTTTTAAATTGCCCACAGAAAGAATAATCAGCATTGTTCTGCCAACCTTTCTTTAACAAGTTATCCTTAGTTAATATTTTGTTCCTCCTAAAAAGCCAAAGAAAAAATTTATTTTTGGAAGAACTTTACACTTCCAAATAGAATCATATTCATGATTAACTATCACCCCTAAACTCCAACCATTTGTAGTAATAATTAACTGAAATTTTTCCTGTAGTACTCCATCTTCAGACTAAGGAATCATTTTGCATAGGATCAGGAGATCATTTCATTCTACCAAGTAAATTCTTGTCAACAGTTTATTAGAGGAGATTGTAAACCATTTGAAGATAAAACTTCAATAACTAAATATCTGGATCTACCACAATCTAAAATAGAGAAGAAATCAAACTAGATAAGACCGAGTCAGTGATCTGTCTATCATTCCACAAGTAAAGCTAGCTTGTGCTATGCTCACCAAGAAGTTTGGTGAGCATAAACTTCAAAATCTATCGGATTTGTTTCAAACAATAAATCCAAAACGTTAAAACCGATATACTTTACGAGTGATGTGCATACATGCAAAATTTTGAAATTTTCGAATTCATTTAGCATAAAATCAAGCGGTAAAAAATAATGAAAAATGAGTGCACTAAAATAACTTTTAGAACTCTATTTTTCATTATTTTTTTTCATTGCTTGACTTTATACTAAAGAATTTCAAAATTTTCAAAATTTTGCATCTACACACATCACTCGTGAAGTATGTCGGTTTCAATAGATTGGATTTGTCATATGAAGTCAATCTGATAAATTTTCAATAGTTTGGATTCGTCATCTAAAACCAATCTGATAGATTTTAGAATTATGCTCACCAAGCTTTTTTGTCAGCATAACACACACTAGCTTTGCTCTCTTTCCAGAATATTATTGTTGTACCATCACCTAACTTTCTACAAAATCCTACATTGATAATCTCTTATTCCTTAATCACCCCTTTCCAAAAAGGAGGGCATTTTGCAGAAAACCCCTCTTCTCCATATTTTGTAACTAAAAGATCTTTTCATTTACCAGAAACATTTGGGTCTTTGAATCTTTTCAAATGTTGTATTCTGGTTTCTGTGACTTACATTAACTTTGTTGAAACATGTGAATTCTTTAATGAAAAGAAGGAATAAAAAAAAAAGGAGTCGTACTGGGCTGGAGGTCAGACTTAAATGTTAAACCCAATAGTAGCGTTATTCGTATTGGGCTTAATCTCATTTTATCGATTAGGTCGTCCTGTATTTATTAAATTGTAAACCCAATAATCGAAGCCCATTACATTGGTCCTTATTCTTAAATCAACGCAGCAGTTTTAGGAATGCGTTTAACCGGTGTGACGTCGCACCGAATTTTAGGCCGGAGCTGTTTGATCTACATTGATATTCATGCAGATAGCTTTAAACAGTATGGTTCAAATGTGTACGAATCTTGATGTCAATTGAGGTGTTTTGAATTTTTGATTGAACATTAGACCGCCCCCAACTCCTGGATGGTTTGTTCAAGCTATCAACTTATACTTTTATACCGTGGATAGAAATGTAAACGTACTAGCAATCTTCTTCAAGAAGGTACTCACTGTTGTATGAGTATGAAGATTGACGTAAGATCATCATACAATTCATATTTTATTTTTTTCTGACTTTGTTTTTATATGATGTGGTCTATAGAATTCATTATTATTATTATTATTATTATTATTATATGGTATGATACATTCTTATGTTATTTTCGAAATTTGAACATACATATCTTTGTAGAGAGACGAGAGCTCATGCCAGTGATGCCACTACATTAAGTTTGCGGTTCAATTCCTTCATTACCTTTAAATTAAATTAATTTCATTCTATTATTAAGCACGTTGGGTGTCCGATCCGCCAACGGCTACGATTGAAAAATGAAACTTCGGATTTGATCTCAGCCCTCCAATTACATAATTTGTCTTCTTTTGATTAAATGCATATGTTTTATGTATAAAAGTCTAAATTTAGTTAAAAACATACTCACCACATTTGTTGCCACACGATACGTTACAATTAAAATTGAACAAACTCTGAAATTTAGCGATATATTTATCAGTTTCCTTATTTATTTGTTTTCATATTTCTCCTCTTTATAATTGAGAAGACTTCACCTTCCATTTTTTTATTTCTTTGTTTCCTTACTTCTTCTTCGTTTCTATACGGATCACAATGAAATTTTTTTTTTTTATTTCCATATTTCTCTTTCTTTGTTTCTATACATATTGTTGTGGGCAATTTAGAATATATTTTCAATATATAATATATCAATGTGTGTGTGTATATTCTAAATTGGAAACAAAGAAGAAGAAGAATATAAATTGTAAACACAGAAGAATATAAATTGGAACGTGTGTGTGAATATATATTTCTCTTATAATATGTGTGTGTGTTATATATATTATAAATTGAAACATGTGTGAATATATATTTCTCTTATAATGTGTGTGTGTGTGTATGTGTATCCTAGACATACACACGATAGAACTTTTTATTTATATTTCTTTATATCATATTATATGTCGATATTAAATTATTGTACGATATTTGATATTAGATTCGAATCGAACTATTATTTGATATCATTGGTATTTAAAAATAAAGAATCATCACATCATTAAATTGTTATCAAAGATCATGATTAAAGTTAATTAAAAATATACTATTAACATGTGTCTTAATTTTTGGATAATTATTATTATTTTCATTGATATTTTTTTTCTTGTAGTGTATTTTGTTGCAACGCATGATACTAGTTTTCCTTTATGTATATTCTATAATACATTACATGCCTCCATTATCACATGCCATTCCTGAACATGTTTTTTAGACAATTAAACTTCCATTTTGCATTTTTTTATTTATTTGAGATCTTGAAAGCAACTATAAACTCTAATAAGTTTGTATAGATGAGACCAAATAAACATTCAACATTTTTTTCAACAAACTGATTTTAAGTGTTGAATAATAAATGTCAAGATAATTAACACAGTAAATTCTGTAGATGTATGGTTATCTTATTCTTAAATCATTAATTAACACAGAATATATCATAATGTTCATAAAATATTTACTATAATAAAATTATATAATATTATAAATACTGAGCATCCACTTGATTATAATTTTTTTATAAATGATCCTTAGCAGGAGTAACTTGGAGAAAATAACTAAACACAAACATTCCTCTCACTTCCTGACAACTAATTAACAGCAAACACAAATCCCTACTGAAACCAATTCAATCCAGTTCCTGTCTCTAGCCAAAACTAAAAAAGCATTAGAAATTTGGAGCAGTTACCTAACAACCAAGAAAGAACGAAACAGCACAAGCATGACTTGCACTAGCCCAGCAAATCTTCAAAGTAATTTTTCCAATTTAGTCCCTCTCATTTCTTAAAATTACAGACTACTATTGCTTGACTGTTGTCTGGACTGACAATGAGCCTATGAGTTGTGAAGGCAAATTGACTCTTGTTTTAGTAAATGTTGGAGGTCAAACCATTCAACTATTTAATATCCACAAGGGATTGCTCTATCCGGATTTCGAACCTGTGACCTCCCACATACATGACATTATCTTTGTCAAAGGCTGGTTCTCAAGGCAAATTGACTTAATCAGGCTGATTCTCAAAGATTTATATTACAATCATGGGATATAAGTTTATTCCTTTTTTGGGCAATCTCACATCACTATTTAGAATAATTAAACTGAATCTAGAAAAGATAAAACTATTAATCTTATAATGTAAATAAAATGTTCGTAGCTTAGATTATCTTTTTTAATAGTCTTTTGAGTGAATTAACTTGTGATTTCAATAACGATTGTTTATTGTGCCACAGATAGAGTTCTAAAGCTTCTTTTACGTTATATTTGAATTTTGCATCATATCCTTTTTTAGAAAAATTCACGGTTAGTTACGCTCATGAAACTTCTTCCTTTTAATATGATAATAATATGTTTTGTTCCAGCATGAAATGGGAGAAATGGTAAGGTTGGAGGAGTCAAAATTTAGTAAGGAAATTATATGGCAAGGGCAAGGTCAAATAGTTGATTGCAAGGGATAA
Organism: Carex sylvatica; assembly: GCA_964058845.1. NCBI lineage: Eukaryota > Viridiplantae > Streptophyta > Magnoliopsida > Poales > Cyperaceae > Carex > Carex sylvatica. The sequence goes on from CAXKVR010000146.1 coordinate 20,373, forward strand.
AAAAAATATATTATTCACAGAAGTATATTTTTGTGTCATCAAAATATTGCAAAGCTAACAAAAGTAGCCTGGTAACATGTCCATAGACCCTGGTTGTCACATCCTATAGGTTGATTGAAGCAGGAAATTGTAGGCTTTTCGTATTTCACTAGGCAATGAAGACTTTGCTCGATGGATTTTTCACGGGTAAAGATATTGACAGCGTTGTTTTGACTTGATGCAGGGCACGAGTCATATGTTTTTATTATTTTTGATCTCCCAGAAGTAAGGTCGCTATTGCTCCTCAAAGCAATTTTTAATGAAATCTAATTGTCAATTAATAAATAAAGATTAATTACAACTCCTATATATCTCGATTGATATTACAAGTTAATGGAGACAAGAGATCATATCTTTTGGACTTTCTCATATGCGCAAATGTGTGGAGGGGGGATGTGGTACGAGTACAAGTTGCGAACAACTCAATATCGCATTACCAGAATATAGTTCAGGTTTTGAACTGTAATAAGAAAAACTGGTATGTAACACGGGCTACTACCACTTGGGGGATCTGGTATGAGAGGAAAAAAAGACGCTTTTCTAGAGAGTATAAAATGATGGAGCAACTGGTAAATGAAACAACACTTAAGATACATCTCTGGAGTACTGTACTCCAAGGTTTTGTTGTTTATTTTGTACTCTATTAGCAGCTATTTTGACCTTGTAAATAGCTAACTCAGCTCTCTGTGAGCAGTGCTGTACAGAACTATTTTAATTTTAATATATATTGTTGGTGAGCTATCTGGCCACAGACCTTAAAAAAAAAAAGATATTACAAGTTTTTTTTTTTTTTTTCAAAGGTCAGTGGTTGTTATACCAACTAATAATTTTATTGATACAAAAATATATTTATAATGGGTCAAATAATCGTAATTTTAAATTTACTTCTTTATTTTCATAAAATATAATCTAGTATTAGAGGCGGACTCAGCATATGCCAGGGGTGCCTCTGGATTTCGAGTTTTAGTGGTGATTTATTGATACCGATC